>WSZQ02135275.1:16133-27183 GCA_019419845.2 Weissflogia rhopalogaster
CAGGCCCGGGTTCACAAAAGGCTCTGGAGTGAATGAAGGGGCCTTCCAGGAGATTAGGCAACTGATTGTCAGCAGGTCCATCTTACTCTATTTTAAACGAAATAAAGGGCTCCATCTAATTTCTTCTGGATTCTAAAAAATGGGGGCTTCAGGCGACGCAACGTTTAGTTGTTGTTACTACTTTTATCCTTGAACATTGGGAAGAAACGATGATTCGTTAAAATTTGGCAAGGGGGAGTCCCCTTTTTGGTAGTACTCAGTTTGAACATAAAATAGTTGGTCACCTTAAAAATAGATACTCCAGGCCCCGGTTCAGAAAAGGCCCTGGAGTGAATTGAAGAGGCTTCTCAGGCAAACTGAGCAGGTCCATTTGACTCACGATTTAAACTAAATAGAGGGTTTTTCAGGTATCCATCTAATACTTTCAGGATACCAAAAAACGGGGAGCAAACAAGGGTTCCAGGGGCTCCACGCGACGAGCTGTTACTGCTTTTATCATTGAACATTGGGAGGAAACGATGATTCGTTAAAATTTATAACTGATAGTACTTGTCCTATGTTCTTTCTTACAAACTTTCCGACTTCCTTCTCACATTGGTTACGCAAGCGACGACAAAGATGACCAAAAATTTGTCCAGAACGGGTCTTGTTAAAATGAAAATTTAAAAGTGCATAGTGATTATGATTTGGCCTACAATCTGTTTTATACCCCTCTAACGCAGGGGTGAGCAACTTTCTTTAAAAGCAGCCCAATAATATGCTGATTACTTTTGCTGGACTGCCAAATTGACCTAATTTTCGAAAAAATGAAACATTATACATATACATTGTCTTGTCACCTGGAAGCATTAGTAATTAGTAGGGATGTCAATAAAAGTATCGGTATCGATAAGTATCGATACCATGTGTCGATTCTTATCGGTTTTTATCGATACTTTAATTTTCGATACCTATCGATAGTATCGAATCATTTTCGCTACTTTTTAACAGGCCCCCACACTGAAGCCATCTGTTAATCACAACCACCAATTAGGATGGTAAAAGTTCTCTGATTGTGAGCGAAATTTCGATTCTTAATCCTGTTTTTAAAATACTTGTTTCATTGTTGTATCGATACTTCCCTACAATTCAAATTCATTTAAATTTTGCCATTTTTTGATAAAAACTTAGTTTAGCCTTAATTTACTAAATCAGTAATTTTACAAGTATTTTATTACTTAGAAATTACCGCAATATTTTTCATTCTCAAACTGCAAGATTACTGTAACGAGTAAAAAAATAATTTGAAAATGCATTAACAGATGGCACCAATGTGCGTTTTCGATACCAATAAGTATCGATACTTTTCTTCGATACTTGGGTATCGAAAGTATCGAAGGTTCAAAAGTATCGATACCAAAAAGGATCGATATTTCGTGAACAGTTGACATCCCTAGTAATTAGCAGGCCTAACAAATACTTTCGGAGGGTTTCTCACCCCTGGAGGCTATTTCAAAAAAAATTAAAGCAATTCCAGAAGAAAGTAGATATAGTCCATTTTATTTATGTTTTAACTCTAGAAACCTCATTAGAATTGACATAGCTATACGCCAAATTTCGGAACCGTAGTCTTGACTCGTAATGAGTTTAATTTTCTTTACATACTGAAAAATATTATTGACTAATCCTTAGAAATATTAAATGACGTAGACGGTGACGTTTAGCAACATAATGAGTTATGTGTATGAGCATTTTCGTCATTTTGTAAATAGGAGTGTGTGCAAATAGTAGCAAAACGAAGGAGTGTATCCTTTAAACGATGATGTGTTTCTCACATTCTTTATTGCGCCTTCAATTTGAAGCATGTGTTTGATCTGGAACGATTGCGATTGTAAGTTAACTGACTTCCAAGCGACTTAACGCGTGTCAATAAGTTTGATTTTTTTCGTGGTTATTTCTATTTTCAGCTTTGGGCAGAATTTAGATTACAGACGAAAACTCAAAATGAAATAAGCCAATTAATTGGCAATGATTAATTGATAATGTGTTATCGTTACTAATCTACTAAGTTTCTTGGTATTTCGATTAGGAAAGTGATATCATTGTTTCTTTGCTGATTAATACAAATATTTTTGAGGAAATTGCAATTTGGAACAGACAGAAAGTAGTTTAAATACGAAAATGGCGATTTTTATTCTTCTTATTCAACATGAATTTATCTTTTACTGAGGTTAATGATGAAAACAGCGCTTTTCTTTATAAATGTATGAATTAAGTTATTAACGGAACAAAAAATGTAATTTTTTGTTTTTTATTGTTAGTTGTGCCCTTTGTTAAGGTGTTAACTAATGTTAATTAATTTTTGTTGATTTTCTTTAACGGGAGAGTAATATTCCAAAGAGAACCAACGCATATCCCAAAATTGTGTAGAATTGATTGCAATGTCGAATATAATTTTAAGGGCAAGTATTTAGTAATAATTTTTCCTAGCTCAATCTCACAACTACCATTATATACAGTCTTATTTGAACGACCCCAGACTAGCTAGCATTGACATATCAAAGAAGAACTTGTAATCATTTAGTACAATTAATGAATTTACAAAGAAATTCATTTATTGAAATTAAACACGGAAAGAGAAAATTTGAAGCCTCTGACCGGGTTCGAACCGGCGACCTTTATCGGGCCAACGCGCTACCAACTGCGGAATTAACTCTTTCCTTGCCACGATGTCTTGGCTAACTTTGAGAAAATTTGTGATGTCCCACAGGTTGCCAGATCGAACTTCCAAATTCGTCGACTATTGAAATGGGCATCTGCCCTCTTATCGAATCGTATCATGACAATCTTCCAAAATAGTTAATTTTAAATCTATTATAAATGAATAACTGATAAATGATTTCCTATTAATCTCGTAGAAAATCAGATAAATTGAGATCAGCATATGAACAATTCGAAAACACAATAAACGTCATTCGTTGTGTTGATGTGTATTTGTTTGTTGTGAAACGTATGTTTTCTTCGTTTTTTACGCCACTCGACGCAGTAAAACAATTTAGCCAACAAAAGGTCCCGCTCGCGCTCTTTTTCGAGACATACTTCAATTGTTTAAACAACAGCGCAGCGCATGATTTTCGATGATTAAGCAAATTGCTCAGGCCGACAGTGCCAACGCGTTCGCGGCCGATGATAAGATAAGCGCGTTCGCCATCCAGCCGGTACGTGCGAAGAGTTGCGGCGTGCTGAATTGGATGGTTGGTCGTTGAGGAATTACGGCCACGTGTGGCTAGGTGGGCAGCAGCAGACAAGAAGCAGGCGTTAGGAAAACTCGGGAAAAACGAAAATCGATCGGAAACAATTGCCGCTTGCTTGTCGGGTGCTCTGACTGTGTTGGGTTCTCTGGGTGATCAGCCGTCAGGTTGCGGCTGGCCTACACACGAATCGATAACGGGCGCCCGACAAGCAAACGTTCTATCGACTGATATGTGTGTATGGAACACAAATCGACATTTTAACGAATTGCTTGCCATTGCTGAATGCATTCCACGATTTGTGGTGTGTATTGCTGAAAATCATCGCCAGCTTGCAGAAAATTGGCCGAGTTTGATAGATGCCGAGTTACCAACGGTTAACTAAACCTCGATAATGTCGACCAACTTGGCTAATTAGAAATGTTTAATGCTGGGGTTGTATATATCTTCTTTTCTGTGTCATTCTTCTACATTGAACTTCAAAAAATAAACTAAGAAGAAAAATATGAGAGAATTTTATTTGTATTGGTGCCGAGTTATCAAAAATTAAAGAGGCCTGGAAAAATTAAACCAACTTTGTTAAATTGCAATATTATGTATATATTGTGCATCCCTATTTCCTCTTAATTTTCAACATCAAACTTCAAAGAAATTAAACATTTTGCAAAAATTTGACAAATTGTCATTTTGACTGGTGCCGAGTTATCAAATGTTAAAAAAGCATAGGAAATATGAACAAATCCTCTTAAATTGTATTTTAGTGTATAAATTGTGCAAAATCATTCCTACATACATTTTCAAAGAAACTAAAACCCTACAAGAAACTAACCGATTTTGAGTTTGATTGGTGCCGAGTCAGGAAAAGCCGAAACTCTCAGACGATCTAGATGACTATTTCTATGCAATGAAAAGAGCCCTGGTTCGTCGGTTGTAACGCGAACCACTCACTGATCATACAACACCCAAGTAAAAGAAGTAATTGCAGCGTGTGCATAAGTAGATCCCGTCTTCCTGAATTAAAGATTACGCCAGCAATTTCCGGTCGTCGTCAGGCGCGAGTCTCTTTGTGCCCGCCCGCGTTCCTGCTGGCTGTCTGTACAACGCCGTTTGCAGTACTCGGGCGAAGCAGGGCAGCGCTGAAGAGTGGATCAATACGGCCGCTTGCCTTCTCCCCTCGCTTGCGGCCGCGTCCATCCTGCCCGCGTTGTTCTCCTGCTGTTCCTCCTCCGCCGAGCGTGGTCTGCTTACGTAAGCGCAAGAAACGCCATCGTCGCCATCGCTAGAGTTTCCCCTGCACCGCGCCTCATAAACCGCAGCTCAACTAGACATACATACACACACGTTCACATATACTTGACAAACAAACTGATAAGCGTTATCAGGCGTGCCAACGTCGAGTCGAAGGCATGAAGAACTCGCGTGCGCGAACAACGCGCATGTAACGGGTTTTCCAGCGTCATATTTTCGCCGCGCCGAAAACGATATCCAGCTAAGCGCCTCCTCAATGATGATGATGATGCTGTTTGAAATATTTAGAGCATGTGGATGCTGATGGTTTGTGAGATGCTGGCGGACGTCATGCGAGCGTACGCGTGCGTCTGCTCTATGTGAATGTATATGGCGATGACTTAACTTAAGCCAAGGTTTATTCAACAATTGAGACGGAGGCTGAAAGTCGGCCTCTGAAAAAGGGAGCATCGGCTAACCTCAGTTAGACAGACCTCGCACACTTAGGATGTGTGAGTTGGTGCAAATTTAAAGTGCACCTTCTATTTGATATCGAAGATTTACAAAATTGTCTAGATTTGTACATAAAGTAATAGACCTTATAAAGATGTTTACAAGAAGACCTAGACAAAAAAATCCACAGCTAGACCTTGCTAAGCGTTCTGGCAAAGTGTTAGTAATATGCCAGAGATGTACGATGTCCTTATAGTGTTCTTGTGAGGAACACTCCATGGATGGCCACACAATTGCATCGGGTAATTACAAACGCTATTGAAATTGTGCAGTGTCGTCACTGTATGTAGAGTTTGGGCTTGGGCTTCGCGATGTATATATGTAAGTGCATGAGTATACGTACGAAGGTCAAAATGTCACACGGCGACCGACGCAACTCGGCGAGTCAAGGAAAGAAGCGCGTAATAGGCGCTTCGTCGCATTTGTCGGTCGTCGAAAACGAAAAACAGATGGATATCGTAGCCGTAGTGTTTGCTACTACGGCGAAACGGGTGCGCATGCCAGAGCTGCGATGGGTTCCCAACTGCGGTTCCTGCTAGAGTAGTCTAGTCGGCTCTAGCCTAGCTGCCTGACACGCGGAATGCCTCGTCGCAATCGCTCGTACGATTATAGTAATCGCCTGCCTGCGAAAAACACACGCTAGCCTGCTGAACGCCAGCCAGGCGAAAGAAGATCGCTTTGTTGTATTTAGGTCGAGCAAATTGAATTATTCATTTGTCTTCGGGAGTTTAGCGCACGTGATAGTCGTCATACTGTCAGTAAACCTCTTTTCTGTTCTGCTTTTCTTTTTCTTTTTCATTTTACCAAGCGAGAGGGTAGTTGTTCAAGATGATTAAGAATAGTGGTGGCTTAAGTAGTGGGGATAAGTGGAAGGGTGGAGGGGGTGAGAGTTTAAGGATAACGTTTGAAAGTCATACTAGTTGTGACTTACCTTTGCGGGGTTGGTCATTTGGATTCCGGATGGCAGCAGTTTAGGATGTCCTTGCGGGTTTTCGTCCTGGCGCTCTGGTCTCTCCTGCGGCGTGGCCTGCCAGTGGTGTGGGCTTGTGCACGCGCGCGCGACACGTTCGACTGCGACACACTGCTGCTCCTGGGTCTGGGCCTGCTGCTCTCTCTGCTGCTGCCTGGCGCGTCGCCTCACACACGCCACACGCCATCCACTTCTCGAGTGCGTGTTTGGCCGGCTGCCGATGGCTCTGCCTGCTGCTTTCGCAGGCCGCTCTCTGCTGCCGCCGCTGCTGGCTGTCGGTTGTTGCGCACAGCACAGCCGCGCGGGGCTCCCCCGCACACTCACGAATACGGCGACGGCTTGGCCAGGCTGAGAGGCGGTTGCGTCAGCGGCGTCGGCTTCGAGATGCTCCTGCTCGTTGTTGGCCTGCCACCGCCGCCAACGGTACCGCCGCCATCTCGAAGACGCGCGCCAATTACCTCCCTGCTGCCCGCCCGTCCAAACACCTGCGTTCTCTGCGTCCTGTCTGGCAGGCATCCAATGCGCAATCAAACGCAGACAGCGTCGTTGCAAAAGTCAACAATGACTCGAGATTATACATACAATGCTTATTCTTAACCAAATACATGCTTAAGACTTAACCTAACATTAACTTATTCATTATTTCAAACTTATTCCTTTATTAACAACTTAACTTATTCAAATTTTACCTATACTGCTTCATACTTAACCAAACGTTAATTTCTCCCTTATTTAGTTTTCTGCTGTTTCATTTAACCTGATCTATATACTATCATCAGAATATAACTTATCATTAATCATGTAACGCTGAATGTACTCCGAACTTATTTAAATGAAACCTAATATTAAGTTAGAAACATTAACATAACTTAATATTAACTTATCTATACTTTAACCCATAATCAAACTTCCACCAATTTTACCTATTCAGCTTTATATTTAACCCTTAACTTTATAGAAACTTGACCAAACCTAACCCAATATTAATTTAACCAAACTTAATTTACCACTAACTTATCCCAACTTCTCCTAGTTCCACCTGAATTGAATCTAATGCAAAACAACTTAACTTCATTTTGAACTCCAACAATTTTAAACGGATTAATTCTTGTAAGGTTTATTATATTAGCTCGTTCGTTTTCAAGTTACAAAGAGGTAAAAATTGATGCCCATTACCCTAATAACTCTTCACCTAAATGAACTTTTTAAAGCTTAACCTGAGATATTGGGGCACCAATTGTAAAAGCTTTTAACGCCGAGATAAAGCAAAAAAAGTTTGCAAGAATGAATGTGAAAGTATATCTCCACCTATTAATTGATGATTTGCTTTAAAAGAACGTAAATATTGCTTATTTCCACATTTCCTGAAAACATCTTAGTAACTATGTTTCATAAAACTAATAAGAGAGCAGAGAAGAGTAAAATACATTTAATTAGTGATGTTTAATATGAAATGAATTACTGTAAGTGCGCGCACGCGTGCCAGTTACAGTTGTTATGCATTCGCAGCACCCGCAAGGTCAACGCGGAAAATTGTTTTACCTGCTTCGCTTGTTGTCTCTTGCACGAGGATATTTATAAAAACAACAATACGCATGCAATGCGCTTGCAGCTCATCACATGACAACGGGTTTTATTTTCAAACTAACTTCGACTATAGGCAACCAAGTGTTCTTTAGAGACTAGGTTTTAAGTTCCGAAGGAAATAATGCAATAGATCGGGGGTTTAACAATCCTTTTTATTATCGGGCCAGTGAAAATCTTGATTTTTTGCCGGGCCGATTATCGACCCACGTCTACGATGTAGGAGTTCTCCTTGCCACCTCTCAAAATCTAATATAGTATGGTCCCCCAGGTGCCCAGAATGCGGGCGGCATAAATATCATCGGCCGGCCGCAAGGTCACATGAAAATCTGTATATGAAGGGCTGTATAGGAGCCAAGCGGAAAGTTTCACAGTGGAGGATCTGGGAGAAGCGGTGACGCATTTGAAACTAGAGAGGGCCGCTGATATGGATGGGTTGGGGCAGAGGTCTTGAAGCTGTTACCAGAGGATGGACTCGAAATCATTCTGTCGGTGGTGAATAAGATCGGTGGCGGAGAAAGAAGCTTACCGGAGTCAAGTAGGGTTGGCATGGTGCTACGGGTCTATAAGGGAGGAGACCCAACCCAAGTGAAAAATTACCGGGGAATCACCTTGTTGGTTGTAATGTATAAACTGATAATAGTGATGGTGACGAAGCGGCTGGAAGCGGAAGTTGAAGCGAAAAGGCACGGGGACCCAAGGAGGGTTCAGAAGGGAGCGGGGCACTCGGGACCAAATTGCTACGTTGTTATCAATGGTTGAACAAGTGACTGGGAATAAGGAGAGAATGTATATGGTCTTCTTAGACCTCAAGGCAGCATATGACACGGTGCCACGGGGCAATCTGATTGAGTGTCTGAGGAGAAGGTATGTGTAGAGTAAGAAGAAATCTGGGCGGTTGCAAAAGTTGGAGCGGATGTGTGAAAAAGGTTTAAAATTGGAAGGGGATTAAGGCAAGAGTGCCCGCAGAGCCCACTCCGCTTCAACTTGTATGTAAGTGAGTTGGATGAAGTACTGCAAAGGGGGCAAGACGGAGAGGTAGTTGTGGGAAGAATGAAAGTATGGGTGCTGGCATATGCGAATGATGTGGTTGTGGTGGCTATTAGAGAGGATTGAAAGATAAATGGACAAGAAGGGACTGAGCGTGAATGTGGAAAACAGAAAGTGGATAATGTTCAGAAAACCGGGTGGAAGGTGCAGGGTGGAAGAGCTGTTTTGGAACGGACAGGCCAACGAGAAGGTAGATATTTTCAAATACTTGGGGTTTCTCTTCATAATCATGAGGAGAGCACATTCGATGGTTACAACAGAAAGCTATGTGGCGTTGTGAATGTGAGATGGATATGTTAAGCCAATGTTAATGTATGGAGTGGAGGTATGGGGTGTATGTGAGTGGAAGAAGTTGGAAAGAGAGCAAGGGTGCTACCAAATTAAATAGTTCTTCAGGAAACCGAAAGAATGAGTGTACCGTGGGAGTTTAAATGTAGAGTAATAAGGTATGAGGAAAAACTAGTGAGAATTGGAGAAGAGCCTTTGGTGAGGCAGGTTTGGATGACAGGATTGAGTGCTAGGGAAAATGCATGGGGGCAAGAGAGTAGAAAGATGTTTGACGTGGGAGGGTTATCAGAGACGGCGTGGCGGTGAGGCAGTTATGGGAGAATCGGTAGAACGGGTAATGTGTGTAAGAGTCCAGCAAGTAGAGGACCAAATTAGGCAGGGTCACTTAGGAAGCTATAACACCGGGTACCAGGCGATACAAACAGTGGGGAGAAGGCCGAAATATATTGACTGAAGAGGAAAATGAGCGCCGGAAAAAATGACCCTAGCATGAGCAAAATGTTGTTTGGAAGAGAGAGGATGGAAAGTATGGATGGGAGACGAATTTAGAAAGTGAGTATTACGTGAGGAGGGACGGGATACTTGGGTACATGCACCAGGGGAATGCATGGGGGTCGCCAGGGTGTTCACTGTAGTAAAGCAGAAAAGAAGAAGGGAAGCTGGACTAGGGATTATTGCGAGGCGGGGGAGGATCCAGCTATGAATTAAAAGTTGGTATTGTGTAAATATTTTTTGTTTTGTTTATGTTTTTTATGTGCTAAGTTTGCAAAAACATGTATTGTGAAGGAAGCAGAAGGCTATGTATGGGCAGAGGTTATGTCAATAAAGGTTGATTAATCACAGACATCTTTGAGGAAAGAATCATAAAATGTCCAAATTTAACTTTTAACGAAACTTTGTTACATGTATTCCTTTTGAACTTTAAATGTTAAAATAAGATATAATTCATTATTTAAAAAATATCGACTGAAATAATGTTTTAAGCTTAAATAGGTTTGTGGTGTTGATGGGTGCTAGTTGATGATGAGTGATAGAGAGTTGATGATATATACACAGTATATTACAAAACAGATACGAAACGTTTAGAAACACACAACACAGAATACAAATGACAATCACGAGGTAGTAGAAGAGATGTTGTCGGTACGAAAGCAGAGCACTAAGTCCCCAGACTAGAAAACGAAAACACGGTCCAGGTAGAAGAAATTGGCGAGGTTGACTTAGGACAAATATTTGGTTAGTGAGAATTTTGGAGAAACACATGTTGGAAGATAGTTATAGAAAAGTAGTTGAAAAAACACAAATACTAAATCGACAGCATGCCAAAGTGTGGAGGGAAACGCCACAGGTTCGAGCACAGATTTTCCAACATTTGTGTGACACGAAAGTGTGATTACGAAAGGGTGAAGAGTATTTTAGCTTAAGAAATTACTGGACCCACTTGTCTTCCTTGAGACAAACTTGGGAGGTCCCTTTAGGCATAACTGTGATTGTCACAAAAATGTAATATAAGAACGGGGGCGGAGCAATAAAAAGTTTGAAAACCGATGGGGAAGAGCAGCGGTTCTCAATTGTTTCTAATTTCTGTCGCGGAGGTCCCTCTCAGAACTGCCTTGGGGCTCACGACGCTTTCGTTGTTGTGTTGTGGATAATGATGGATGAGATAAGGCAATATGTTTCGTACCAAAGGGGGATCCTCTGTCTGAGACGTCGATAAAAGCTGTTCCGCAATATCGAAGAATTTCATATTGCCTGAAACTTTCGTCCGACTATTAGACCGAGACTTATATTAGGCGCATAATATAAATAAACATTGGTATTCGCGATCAAATCAAAACCGTTTCCCGTTCCGTTTCCCCGGGATCACGAACTTGAATTTGAGGACCCCTTCTTCTTTCGAGTTTATATCGCTATATCACTTTTGTTATTATGGAAAGATTTTCGCTAAAATTATCTTAAAAATTGTGACATATAGCTGATTTTAATGAAATTAATTGACTAATTAATTAACTAAAAATACAGTCCGGTACTAGATTTTTGAAAAAAAATTATGGTAAAAATCCTAGGAAGCAATGCCTGCTAGTTTCCGAGAAAATAATAGATAAACATTTGGTTCGAGCGCCAATTTACATTATTTATTACGAATACCGTCCGATTACAGCCGCACATACGTTGGCTATTTGGTGTA
>WSZQ02135275.1:27283-42512 GCA_019419845.2 Weissflogia rhopalogaster
GGTTCGAGCGCCAATTTACATTATTTATTACGAATACCGTCCGATTACAGCCGCACATACGTTGGCTATTTGGTGTATTTGTTAGGCCATCGGTCTCTCGAATTTTAGTGCGGTTTAGAGGCTGATCGAACATTGCTCGTTTTTTCTTTTCTTTTTTTATTTATGCAATTTTTATGACATTTGTGCGTTATTGATCTATTTGTTATTAGTATATATTTGATGTATATTACATTTACCAAGCAGTACCCGATTGTATTTTTAGTTTTGCGAAACTCATTTGACAGAGCGTGGACTATCCTTGTTAGTAACATGAATTTACATAATTTTATGCACCATAAACTGTGGTGTTACGTTTGCCTTTTTTAACCAATTTATAACATATCTGATTTTATTAGTTTTTTGACATTTGCAACAAAATCTACTCATTTATCTTAATAAAAGTAGTGCAAAAAGGAAAAAAAAAACTATTTCCTTTACTTTGCTCCCTTATTTATTTTTCATTACCAATAGGAGAGGTTTCATTCCTTTGCAGCTACTTACATATTCCAACGTCAAAATTTATCATAAATTATCTTCTAATGATTCATCATGTTTTGATTGTTAAAGATTTTCTACTAATGGGATATCTGCAACTTTAATACTCCTCTTCTTCTTCAATTTCTTCCTCTATCTCTGTATAATCTTCTTCGCTAGCAGCTAAATTGGTCAAATCAAGCTGATGCCCCTGGAGAAGTTCAAGCGAAGTAGCTTCCTCAGGCGTACGATCGACAAACAATGGCTTCACCATTTCCCAATTAGTTATCGTTTCATTTATCGCGTCCACGCAGAAGTGCATCTCAGGATACATTCTTCCCAACAAACTACAACTTGTTCCTTTAACTATCGTCATCGTAAAAATATCATGATCACATACTCATATGGTGGTAGCACAATATCCTTCAAAAATTCGATTTGTAACAAAGGTATTCGTGCCTTTTCACGATCTAACATTTCAATCGGCTCTTTTCCCATTTCTCTCTCGAGATCGCCTTGACGGAAATACTCTTCGTACATTTGTGCTACCACATTTCTCACCGTTCGCCAATCACGAATTTGATCGACGAAATTTCCACACGTCATCAGTAGGGCACAGAATAAATCTTTTTGTTCTGGTACTTTTGGTCTAAATTTGGTCTATAAGAATTAAAAATGAAAAATATTGTTACTAGTTTTGTTACTAGATTTAATGTGTAACTAACCCCTAGCAAAAGCTCTTGTTTCTTGCAATTTTTCAAATGTTCGGCATAGTCCGTAGCAATTATATTTTGCTTTATTTTTTTGATTATTGCACTGTATTCATCCAATGGAAAATTCATCAAAAAATTGCAACCCTGGAACGTTAATTTAAAGGTTAAAGGTGATTCGATTATGTAGTGTTATTTTCACCATTTATTAACATTCGTAATTAAACTTCATTTCCTGCTTACTATATTTATACTCCTATTCACTACATATCATATTCATTCATATAAATGAAATTATACTAAAACAATCATGTTAATAAATTCACTTTCACTCCTTCATTTCATTGTCCGATGTTTCTTCTCCTTTCCTTCCCTTTCAAGACTGTTAATATCCTTCTCTCTCTCTCCTTAACATTCTCCTAGAATAGTTTTATAATCTCTCACACCTACATACCTCATACGTCATTCAATCCCAAACATTCCTGCGACAAATGATATCTCATGATCACCCTTTCACACTTTCCTGCTCCTTCCTAATTCAGAAATGTTTGCCTCTCTCTTCGGAGCGACAGTTTAGTCCAGCTAAAACTCGGACCCACATTTCCTTGCCTCAATGGGATCTCCCCCGTTTTAGACATGGGGCTTACATGGATTGTAGAAGTATGAATGTGCCTCTCCACTTCTATGCAGTTTTGCCTGTCTATAATTTGGTTTGTTTTTAAATCCATTTTTGGGGGATTAGTCTCGTGTTTTCATCATTTTACATGTTCTTAATTTGTGTGTTGCGATTTGCCACTTTTTCCTGTGGTGTGTTAGTTTTGTGGGGTGGGTAGAAACCACACATGTGCGATGCACATTTTTCGTAAAGCTGTGTAAAATCTCTAGCCGTCACAAATGTCTTTCTTCCAGTTTTGTAAATTCTTCAAGGCTTTCCAATCGCTATGCTATCTTACTTTTATTGCTTTATTGTGCTTCTTCTTCCCAGAGTTGCTCGTTCCAACACGGTCCTCGCTAAAGCTTAAAACCCTTGGATAGACACGTACGTTTTATAGCACCGCGGCACCTTTCGCCGTTCGATTGCACTTCTCCGAACGGCACCGCGATCATCCCCTAACAATCTAACATCCTCCAAAGTTCAACCCCGTCAAGAGCAGCTCCGAACTTATACTATTTTTCTAACTTCTTTCACTTGGTTCTCGACCTTATCTAAGTTATTCAATTTTTTGTATTTCTCTGGTATGTTTCTTCTTGAATTTCTCCCCTTTATTTTTTCCAAGTACCATGTAGTGATTTCTACAACTGCGTCTCTTTTTGTTTTTATGTCTCTTATTATGTATTGTTTGTTAATTAGGATGTGATCAATTAGTGATTCATATTTTCCATCCCTTATATCTTTTTTCGTGCTTGAACTTAGTACTTACTATCATTAGATTGTAGAAGTAGTTAAGATCGTTAAAATTGGCGTCCATCTAAAATTAATCATTGTTAAGCTCTAGCCAGTTTTATTTTTTCTTCACCAGTTGTTCTCTGCAATGTAGGAAGGTCTTCCTGCACTCCTTACTACCTGCACTTCCTCACTACCTGCTTCCATTGGCCCCATACTCTTTCCATTGATTCCACCGCCTCGCTATTTTACCATAAGCGTCTTACTGCAATCTCTGATTTCCCCGCCGACTTTTTCACCATTCTATTGTCCCCCATTTTGTTCCAGATCCTTCTCATACTTGACCATCCATCGCTTCCCACCGCACTCATTCTTCTCTAATACTGAAGAATTTCAGGCTTCATTAGGTCCTTCAGGAACCAGGACTCCTCTCTATAGAATTTCATATTCTTATACCTTCGACTTTATATACTTCGACTATACACATGGGCTTCACTCACACGCCCTAGATGCTTCCCCTATTTCTACCATTTTTCTTTCACATTCCCCCATGCTCGCCTTCCATTTTTTGGAATCCACCCAATTTGCTTCCCCCACGGCCCAGTATTCTTAAACCTAACTCCCTAATATTTAACTGATTCTCCTGTCTTAGTCCTCTCTCCTTTCCCCACTAATTCAGTCATCTTTCCTCTCCCTCTCTTGGTTTGCATATCAACATCGTCTTTGTTTCCGTCACATTCACACTACTTGTAAGTCTAAGATTAGGTTTCATTTGGATAAACTTAACCTGGGAATTTAGGATCGTCATTGCTTGGGCGAAATGATGGGTTTCCATTATCGACCGCGAACTTGAGTAGACACTGCCGAAAGTTGAATCTTCGACGGTTCTGAATGGATTTGTTAATCCATGATGATCAACATTATGACATATTGCTGCTACCAATAAGGCAATAGCTTCTTGACCACTACGAAACATATTTTGGGATACAAACTCATGCTAACCGAAAGGGAGGAAGAATCATTTAAGGTTAAGATACGAAAGGATAACTAACCTTAAATTTTGTCTCTCCAACAATTGTAAATAACAAATTGTTGAATAAACAAAATGCACAGCACAGAACGCTTGATTATAGTTGTGAAATGGATGGTTGAAGTAACCCTTCTGCACATACACCAAAAACTTGGCTAAGGCTCGTTTATCCAGTTTGTAAACGGTGATAAACCCAAGATCTTCGAACATCTTCATCAGACACACGCCAACGCGATGATATGGCACATCACGCGCATTATACGTCGGATTATTAAAACCTGGCAAATCATGCCGAACAGCCTGGAGAAGATGCTCAACTTCTGCCTCACGAAAATCGAACGGAAACAGCAAGAATTTGTTTGCAATCTGGTGTCTGTCGTTTTCAGTATGCAGACGCACTAGCAAATTGCATTGCGACAATGCTAAACCCACATATTGGGCGAAATATATGCTCATGCTTTCGTCGAAGACATTATAATCCCCTGAGAACTTATTACGTAATTGAATGCAACCCAGTAAACGTTGCTTTGTAGGTATGGGAAAGCAAAGAATATTTCTAGTTGTATAACCACACTTTTCGTCCTCCACTTTATTATACAAAGCATTATCCTGAGCATTAGGTATGTTTACCAGTTTTTTCTGTATATACGATTTTCCAATGACACCACTATTCTTTGGAACGGTGTCTACCGAAAATTTTCCATGACAAATCACATTCGCTTCTAGATTTTTCTCTTTATCGTCGATGAAATACACATCGCAGCGTTCACTATCGAAAATCAATTTGCCACGTTCCATGATAACGTTCAGCAAGTCATCTTTGTTATCCAAATTGCTGAAGAGGTCTTGCCCTACGTCTAGTAGCTCCTGCATCCGTGATTTAATCAAAGTTTGCCGTTCCAGGGCCGAGGTGTTGCGATACACAGGGAGGACAAAACGAAAGCATTCCTGTACAATGTCTTTGAGGACTGTTCGTTGCAAGGTGGAGTTAATAATAAAGGCTATCAATGTTATGGTTGAAGTTTCCTCGATGATGCCATTACGATGATTTTGCGCGAAGATTGGATAGGCGCAAATATCTGCTCCGGCAGTGTCCAACTTGAACGCAAGAAGTTGCTGAGTAAGAAGTGGGGGTAAGTCATCGGCGAGTAAGTCTACCCCGGCTTTGTCTTCAGCAATCCGCAGGAAGCAATATTCGGTGGCGGGGAGTTGCAGTTGAGGTTGTAAAGCGTGTACGCTTATTACTTTGATGACGGCCAGCTTTGGGAGTACTTCGAAAGATGCTATGAATGCACATTCGCATTCTCCTTCACTCATTAACTATATAAGATATTATATTCAGGATTATGATATGTTTCGATTAAGTTTATAAGTGTAAGATAGATGTAAGAAATTGATTGTACGGATGGACTGCGGGATTTGGAAGCAGAAGGAGAATTGTTCAGCTTGGAGAAGCTTAAAGCAGCAATTGAAGGTTTGAAGAAAGGGAAACCAAATGGGATGAAAGCCGAAACAGGGCCTAGAGGTTCTGTTGGTAAAGGATAAATTGAATTGGTAAGGCGGAAAAGAAGTTTCCTGAGGCATGGAGGACTAGGGTGAAGATATGACAGACCGGAAATCTATAGAGGGCGCTGATGAATGTGTCCTACAAGATTATAACGAGTATGCTAGCAGTGAGGATGAGAGATGAAATAGAGGGCGGGAGAATATTGCCAGAGACCTAAGCGGGCTTTAGGAAATGGCCCTGTACTTTGACAAGGATGGTGGAGGAAGTTGTGGGGTCGGGAGGCAAGATAATTGCAACCTTTGATGAGGTCAATGGTGCACTTACTTCGTGTATGTTGAGCTTCTGGCTGGTGTTGGTTATCGATGACCGTGCAAGATTGATTAACTACGGTTCTCCGTGATAGCCATTCAATATTGTCACGCTTTAAATCCAGTAACACCTTCTTGAGTTCGTTGTATTGATTGTTAGGTGGTAATACACAGATGCAAGGGAAGACATGTGGGGAAGAAATTGAGATATAGGAACGGAATGTGAGATGAATGGAAGGTAATGGAACGGATGCAGGCCCGGACTATCTAGTTCTTCAAGAAACTGGAAAGCTTATAATGAAAGTGGAACTGACGAATGTGTGAAGAACGAGGGGCAATTGAGGGTGGGGGAAAGGAAATTATGGACCTTAGTGCAAATGAGGAAGTTCACCTAACCTACCCTGGCTGGAGCGTGATATGGATCGGAGGAGAGGGTGCTTAAGGTATGGACGAAGGCAGCCTATACTAGATGTAAATTGTGCCGGATGGGTATTGACACTTGGGAGCATCTGGCGCGGGAATGTGCAGGCATAGAAAAGAGGAGGGGTCGGACTTGAGGAAGAGAAGGTAATCGAGTGAAGGAATGAGAGGAGAGGTTATTTGCCTTTCAAGAATGGTAGCGCAGAAGAAAAGAATACGTTATTATGTGTATTATACGTTGTGAGTGAATGTAACGAGGAGTACAATGTAATAATACGTCTTTTTATGATAAAATAAATTCAACTGGCTCGCGACAAAAAATGTAAATTTTGTCGCGAGCCAGCTGAATCTGCGTCTTGCTGCCCTCATTTTGGTAAAAGCTGCTCTAGGTTATAAAAGTTGAATTTCCATATGTTATACCAACACGAAGAGATAATTCACCAAATACAACTTACATAACAATTAATCTTAGCCTCCAAGTCCAAAGTACATTGATCCTTCAAAGATTCACAGAGCAAAAGGATTTTAGCAGGATCCGTTGCACGTAGATGCAACAATGGTGTTTGTCTCCTCTCACCACGTGTCTCCGCAGCACGATCATACGGCGGGGCGATAAAAAGGTTAGGTCGGGGTTTGCGAAATAAATTATATTGGCAAAATTCGTCCATTTTCTCAAAAAATGTCTTAAATTATTATCGTATATATTTGTCACAAAAGTGTCAATCCAAATATGACAGTATAAATGTGTTTAGTTTTAAGTTGTTATTTGTTTGTTTAACCTTCATGGCTCCGGCGCCTTCGCCATTGTTCGTGCTTTCTTTGAACAGCAAACACCAACAAATCTGAAAAAACGGGGACATTTAATTTGGTTGGATAATGCATGTGGAAAAGTAGGTAAAACTTACTTATCGTCGATATTACAAAAATATTCTTTGAAAGCCTTCGGTGTAGTCAGATCAGGATAAATCGCTTCACAATCCTTGACGAGGACACATAAACCTTCCTCTGACTTGGGATCCGTGCAATCTTCATCAATCGGGGAGGTTTCATTGAAACCAAGTTGGTATTTACCCTTGAGGAATTTGAGTGTTCCATCGGGGTTCATTTCGTTTTGCAACCAAGGTAACTTTTCAGCGAACGTTGGAGGTAGAGTGACTGGTTCGATCTTTTCGGTTGTTACCTCTGTGGTTTGGTAAACACTTGGGAAAGGTCGGTATGTCGTTGTGTAAGCGACAGGAACGTGAGAATCGACCACGGCTTCTTCCGCTTCTGGAGCAAGGTCAGCATCGAAATCTAATTTGCTAACAACTGGACCCATTGGTGAATTTAATGGTGGCGGCAACGCAGGATAAGCAGCATGTGGAACTGGCGCGCCAGCGCCAAATCCAATTCCTGCAAGACCACCTCCAGAGAATCCTGCAGTTCCACCGACAATTAACGCTGTGAATTTTGGTTGAAAAAACATATAGAACAACTCAAATTACCTGCAGAAGCAGCAGTATAAGGTCCACCAACACCACTTGAAATGAAAGCTACATAACATCAAAGATTAGATACAGGAACAATAAGGATTCAATGGTAAAAGAAAGTTGGTAATATTTTTGAAGAGTGAGTTATAAGAGAATAATACCTCTGTTCATATGACCAGGACCAAAACTAGCCACACCGGTACGTAGCATGAAAGCATGTGAAGCTGTGCAGATAGAGAAGATGTGTTAACCATGCAACTTTAAGTGTACAGTTTACCATAAGGTATTGCAGGGAATGTCACTCAACCGAATGTTATTAAGCTTTTAAAAAATTAGTTTACCGAATTTTCAAGGGGCGACTAATACTTTGAACTGACTTTTCTCAAGTACGCTTTCGAATAACTTTCGATAAAATGTCTTCAAACATTTTCAAG
The DNA here is from genome assembly GCA_019419845.2 of Weissflogia rhopalogaster. Classification (NCBI taxonomy): domain Eukaryota; kingdom Metazoa; phylum Arthropoda; class Insecta; order Coleoptera; family Staphylinidae; genus Weissflogia; species Weissflogia rhopalogaster. The sequence continues at coordinate 35,059 of WSZQ02135275.1, forward strand.
TAAGAAGAAAGACAAATTGTAAGTAAAGACATATTTGTAAAGACATTAAAGACAGATGTTCTAATATAAGAGCCTGCCACCTTTACAAAAATCAGAAGATATTTACACTTACGACCTCCAGCAGCGTGCAAAGCAAAGACAGGTCTGTAGTTATTACCCCCTTGATCAGCAGCGACAGCTTCAACAGGTCGACTGGGTTGATCAGGCTTTACTACGACCAAGGAAGTCACTGGTGTCACAAATGAGTACTTCTTCGCCAATTCCAAGGCCTTGTTGTCATACTCCATGGTATTTCCTGCAGCTACCTTCTTGGCGTCCAAATTCCTCTTAATCGTCATATACGCCCACAACCTATAAGTTTTCATTTTATCAAAGGTGTGTTTGTCGGTTGCATAAAGTTTGACGTCTTCCGAAAACGTTAGTCCCGCCTGATCAGGTCTCGCCGTACGTGTCTTAGCATATGCGTTTTTTACGGGGATAAGTTGTAGAACTTGGACTTGGGAAAGTGTGCAGTGTGAGATCTTAATTATAGCTATACAGAGAATGGAACCCTTTGAATTACGTCAGTGCGTAACCAACACGACTCGCACTGCACACAATCATAAATTCCCACATAAATACAAAAAATGAAAACTAACCTCTCCAACTGTCCAGTTGCTTTCTGTACAGTAGGCAACAAATGAATAGGTCCAGCATGTCCATAGGACACAACTTTAGTCGCTTCCTTATTAAAGTCATCTCCAGGCAAACGTCCACAGACTACAATCTCAGCACCTCCGTATAAAATCGGGAATTCGGTACGTGTCAAGCTTGTCACATCTGGAGTATAAACAAACTTAATGTCGTGCAATAGAGGGGAAGAGATCTGTTTGTAAAAGTTCTCCAGCTGCAGGCTAGCATCAGAGTCTTCGTAAATGTGACGAGCAAATCCAGTATTCCTCAAGGATATTTTCTCCAGGAACGACCTATCAGCACCGGTACCGAACGATAGTGAGATGATTGGGACCTTGGCAATATTCTGCTCTTGGATCTGACCAATGATGTCTTCCGGATTGGTCTTTCCAACAGTTGGATCACCATCGGTTAAGAAAACAATCAAGGGTTGAGCGTTTTTATCGCCAGTACGAGTTTGACGTTGTTTAACAAGATGGAGACCGACCCTCAGAGCTTCGTAGATGTTGGTACCACCAGTAGCAAACATTTTGTCTACATACTTATTGGCTTTCTTAATCGTACTATTAGTTACTGGATACGCTGGTGGGAATGACACATCCGTCAAGTCAAAATATTTATCATTATTGTACCAGTTGTCTTCGGAACTTGGGAATAGTGTACTCTCCTGTGGAGCATCCAAATTCCAGACCTTAACATTAGAGTTAAACTCAACCAAATTGAAAAAATCTTTTGGGTTCAACTCTCCAAGAATATTATGCATTGCTGTTTTCAGTTGGGACATCTTACTGTCGTACATACTTCCACTAGTGTCCAAGACAAAGACAATATGTTTATCTAAAGGTTTCAAATCGGATGGAGCGAAAAAGTGAACAAAGTACCCGTCCTTAACCAAAACTTCACCACCTCGCGGATCCCTCTCAACATCGTACTGAACCACAAACTGTCCGTTAATACCTTCCTTTTCTTCCTTGCCTAAACCCACAGCGATCTCCTTCTGTTGGTTCGAGTCAGGATTAAACGTGATTTTAGCTGTTTCTGGGGACGAATGATCAATGGTGGCCTTGGAGTCAAGTTTCGGGTTCTCCTTGACAATTTCGTTACCCGAGCGAAGTGGAGGGGTTTTGATTGAGGTTATAGGACGGGACTCCATCAGATTAACTTCAACATTCATATGTTTGACTAGTTGGTTAGGATGGATGTTGAGGACCAGTTCGTAGTGGCCATCTTTACGTTCGAGCAGTTCTTCGTAGGTTAAGTAAAAGATTGCTTTACTTTCAGGTTCAACGTTCACATTGACTGTGAATTTGTTGGATTCACGAGCTGAGACTGCGATGTGAGCTGCACCCATACCAGACACAACAGCCTAACAATAAAAGATGAGGTATTAATTAATCTAAGAACTAAGGTCTTTGTTGAGTTAAGCATAAAAAATAACTTACATCATCATATGTTTGTTTCGCCTTCTGTTTTTCTTCCACGTATGCAGTATAGTTCTTTCCAGCGATTTGCATGATAAAACTGGAAATATAAGCTTGATCGGGAAGAATAATGAAGTAGGTGACCTCCTGGGCGATTGGAGACTCATTATTCACTTTGGTTTTAACAAGTGTGGTGGCAAAACGATTTGTAACATTTGATTGGATGTCCATTTCTTTGATTGTTGGAGGCTTCACATCTAGGGGCTGTTTTTAACAAAACGTAATTAGGATTATTAAGAAATTGCCTACATGTATTTAAAAACGCTGAAATAATATTTAAAGACTTACATTGACATTGTTAGTAGTTGTGTCACTAATTGTTGTTGTTGCGTCTGTGACTACAACGAGGTTTTCTGTCGTTGGTGGGTCGATTGGAGATAAAGGTGAGGCCCAAACAAGAGGCACAAGGGCCAAAATTAAAAATTTACGCATTGTTGCTACCTATAAATAAAAACAAAAAAAGATGTTTGAAAAGTCTGTGGGCATGCACAACTTAACACTCGTACCCCAATCAGGTATAAACTACAGCTAGGACAAAAATCATTCAACAAATTATGGTGTGCCAATACCTGGGGGGCGGAAATCACAAGCACTCGACAAAGATTGCATGAAGTCCGCCAGACAGAGCGAAGGGCCGCAACATAGCTGGTGCCCTATACTCGTTGATCTGAAGGAATAATTGTATATCGAAGGAAAATAAAGTGAGGGTATAGAAGACTGTACTGCGACCTTTTCTGACGTATGCAGCAGAAGCAAATTGCTCGCTCCCCCGAAGTGAAGACACTAAAAGCGATCAGTGGTCTCACATTAAAGCACAAAAAATGGAGCAGTGATATAAGAGAAGCCCGCGTCATCCAGGATGTACTAAGATGTATGAGACAAAGGCAGAGGCAATGGAATTCGCACACTGACCGAATGAACACCGATCGCATCGTACACTGGGCAACGAGCAGAAACCCCAACAAACAAAGACCACTGGGTCACCCACCCAAACGTTGGAGAGACTCGTGCAATTCCACCTCTCAAGAAACCTGAGGCAAATCTGTAAGAACAGGCCCAAGGCCTAGAAAGAAGAACGAGAATGAGGAGTTAGGTAAAGAATTTTAATCTTCTTACCAACTAACCCCCAAATTTACACCACTGTATGTTTACCTCCACATTTACTTAATTGTTATAAATATCGAATAAATTATCGATTATTGATATAAATTATCGAACAATTATAACAATGAAATAGCTTTAATAAGTGTTGACTTTCTTCCAAAAGATAAAAGCAGGTATTTATAGAAAATATAAGTTCTTAATACAACAAATACAATCAGAAAATAAAAACTTAATGGTACCCGTTTCCTCAAGTATATGAGAAATTGCTGTAAATCATTCGAGTTAGGCATTCCATGCTAGTTGTACACTATACGTTTCGCACGATCATTAGGTGTGAAAATAACAATTTCTTAATCAAAGCGATACTAAAATGTGCTCTTTTTTCTACCCCTGTTGGACAATTTGCATATTTCAGTATCGTTTCAATTCAGACATTATTATTTTCTGCTCCTAGTCGACGTAGAAAAAGTATCGTGGTCAAAGGCGAAAAAAATAATTCGGGCGCGAAAACATATTCTATAGTTGTATATAAATAAATTCCGCGTCTTAATTTTGTTTTTGTTTTTACCTATATTCAGGGACGAAAGACATTATTTTATCAAAAACAATCATGCAAATATGATACATTCAAGAAATAATCATAAAAATAAATGTATGAAACAACACCAAAGGCAAAAAAATGATGATGTTCATTTAGAATATTCTCTAAACCAATGTGTATTACATAATCGATTGCAATCATCTAATAGTGACTAATTCTGCAGGCAGGATGTAATTACTGCAAAACTAAAGGCAAATAACCTAAACATTTATGGTATAACCTCAATCAATTAAATTAACCTAGAAACCGGAGCTTTTATAATTACAACAATAAAACAAATTCATTTAGTGGCAATGACAACGAATCGGTTAGTCTCGCGTCGATGTGTGGTTTGCAATTTATTCGCCCGTGATTTAATTCAATGCAAGTGCAATTTGCAACACTGACGAGCGCATTAAATTCAATAACCTTCGCCTCGACATTCAGGATGAGCCGGCACATCACCATTACGAATAATAAATCACCACGATATAAATACGAAAAGGCTTATCAATTAGAACGCATTGCATAAACATGATAAGTTCTTACATAAACAAAGTAATTAAACGACCGCATGAGATCACGATCGCGCCTAGACTTCATTATTTATATTACCAAACAACCGGTAATAACAATTCTTTTCGATTTAATTAAATGCAAAACCTGTCTTGACTTTGAGGATTCACGCTTCTCCGAGTAATTAACACTTGAGGAATACGAGTTTATTCAAGGACGTAATTTTCTTCAACGTTTGAGTAGGTGAATAAAAAATAATTATAAGTGGACTTACCTTATTAGCAACAGTCAAATAGTGTACACACGCACACTTTAAAGTTGTTGAAGTTTAAACGGCGGGCAACTGGACCGACGGACGGACAGTTGCAGAATGAATGGTCTTAGCGTGGTTGCGCACAGTACTTTAGATAAGTCGGTGTGGACGACCAATGGCGAGCGGTTACCGTTGGTGCCTCCCTACTTATTGAACGTGAACTTGTTTGTATTTTGTTGCGGTTTATCCCAGAGACTGTTTCTGTAAAGCGATTTGGGTATTTCCACATACACTCGCATGCTGAGCATCCAATGACGGCACGAGATTCATGTGAATTTTGTGTGGATAAAAATTCAAATTATTGTGACAAAACGACTTAAATATGTTTATAAAATACAACTTTTATAGTGATTTACTATAAGTTCCAAAACTTAAAGGGGGAACCTCAATAACATGGTCGAAAAGTCTCATGATTTTTTTCTCGGGTTTGAAATTAATTTTTATGACAAACGTTTAATTCATAAGTACACCATATTTTCTCATAATTGTACTGTTGTGCAAGCATTGAGAGAGAAAGAGAGAGAGAGAGAGAGAAAGAGGGAGATTTCAATAAATAATTTTCATATACATTCCCTGGAAATGTTTACATATATTTTAGGTCATTTTACTTTTGCGATAAAAGCTTGTGCTTAAACTTGATTTTACTGCATTCTAGAACGAATTAATTACATTTATGTCAATGAAACATTCTGTAAAAAATAGCAATTTAGATATTTTCTAGTCACTTCCTGTAATTTCGTACCAAAAAATAGATGGAATTGTAAAGAGTTATATTTATCTGTTACATCCAGAACTTATATTAAACAATTGTAATAAACAGAATTTGAGGACCCGCACCCGCACGTATTTGTTGTAAATTGCGATGCGCAACGTGTGGATGCAGGTCCTCAAATTCTGTTCAATCAGACCCACAGTGCAATATGTGTAATTCACAAGTGACTCCCCGGTCGACATTGCAAAACCGATATCAAAAAGTGAGCTTTTGGTATAAATAGCGCCCCAATCTAAAGAAAAATTCAGTATATGCATGAAGATGGATGCCTTGCATGCGAAATGCGCATCGCGATTTACAACAAATACGTTTGGGTGCGGGTCCTCAAATTTTATTCAATCAGACCCACAGTGCAATATGTGTAATTGTAATAAACTTCAGTAAAGTCAACTTTAATTTTAAGACGATTTATTCAATATTGTCCATTCTTCCCCACTTATACACCAATCTCTCATCACACCAGCACATTTGGTTAGTAGTAATGTGCGTACGTAAAAAGGAAATTACACCAATACTAGGAAGTTATTAGCGTCGAAATAAACAACATTCATTAAAATGTGATAAAGGTTTTTAAACCGAAACCATTGCACTTGGTTAGGTTTTTATTATTAATCCGATTTGTTTAGTGTTTTGTAATGAGTTTCTACGAATACATTTAACGAATGCTTTATTGGAATCTATTAATTATTTAATTTTCATTATGCCTTATCATATTATTATGTTTTGACGTGTTCAAAACAAAATTATTAGATATTTTTTATTTTTTCATACTTTGTTCACAATTTAATTGAAACTAACAAATATTCTAGTTCTTGTAGGCTAAGAAAGCGAAACATAGAGTTCAAATAAGTAGAAATAACCAGTTTTTCTTTATATTGGGCTATTTCTTAACAGCTGTAATAAAGTCCGGTAACTCTCAACCCAAAACAGGTAGTTTTACATTCATTTTGAAAAGATTTTTTGAGTTTCAAATATATCTTCAAGTACAGCAAATGTGATGGTTGAATCGTTCAATACACATACACTACAGGTAGTTCGAATGGAGATCATTTGTGCGTAGAAAACGTGCAAATAACACTTGAAATCTTTACAATTCTGCTGTAAATTTATGACTGATATTGAAAGTTTACAGTGTTGGAAGGGATACCGGTGATACGTGGTGAGGATGGAGGAGGTCCGCCGAAGTTGTTAATAAATACTTTATACCGTTATGACCATTGTCTAATTGCTCTCGCTCCATAGAGGACAGGTCAAATTTAGAACAAGCGACAAATCACCGAGCGCTGGCGTGCGCGTCTAGATTGTACAGAACGCGACTGCATAAGAACGTGTTGGTTTTTATTACCTATTTATATATCGGATTTTTAAACAAACGAACGTGATACAATACTATAACACAATTCAAAAAAAATCAACTTCAACACTGCTTCGGCCTCTCCCTCATCCCCCTTCTCGCTTCAATCAACTTGCCTAGGTATTCCACTCCTTCTCCCGATTCCTTCAGCCATTCCTCTACTGCTCTCCTTCCAATCCCTCCCGTCCTAGACCATTCCTCCTTGACTTCTTTACACTCCCCAGCCAAGTGCGTCCAAGTGTCGATTCCCTTTTCACATAGTACGCATGCTATATATTGCCATATATGCTATATATTTCGAAGGGAAGGGTGCTTGAAAAAGTCGAGGTATTTAAGTACTTCGGCTTTCAGTTTAGGTATACTGGCGTATGGAAGGAGCGTATAAGGTGGGCGCAAGGGAGAGCCAGGTGTGCATGGGGGAGAATAAGGGATAAATGGGGGAAGGTGTGGAGTGGGAACTGGGAAATTGCTGTGAGAATGTGGGATGCTTGCGTGAGACCCATTCTGATGTATGGGATGTAAGTATGGGGACTAGATGAATGGGAGGAGTTAGAGCGAGAACTGGTCTGGTTCCTGAAAAGCTTGATGGGGTTGGAGAAATCGACTCCAGCGTACGTGGTTCTACAGGAAACGGGCAGAATGAGCATGAAATGGGAAGCGGT
>WSZQ02135386.1:0-20532 GCA_019419845.2 Weissflogia rhopalogaster
GTGTGTTTGTAAACGTTTCGTATATGTTTTGTAATAAACAGTGTATATATCATAATCAACACAGCTATCACTCATAACCGGCAACCTATCATCCACAGATGCATTGGTGTCGTTTTAAATCCCCGATCATATGTTTTCTTCTGCACATAGGTCTTAAAAGTAATTAAAAGTGAAAACATTTTGTCGAATTTCAGTTGTTAAGCAAGAATTGCTTAACATTTAAAATGAGATTGAATAAACATAGATAATTTCGTTTACAACTGATAAACTTGGATTTTCCAGGTTACAAATAATACATTCTTGCAACTAGTAAAAATGTATGGTTACCCTACTATAAATTTACAAGCCCACTATTTTAAAGATCAGTCATTCATTAGTAGTTCTAACTCAGGTTCAGGCTTATAGTTATTTTACCTTTTATTATTAAGGAAAAATGAAAGCTGTTGTTATCTTCGCATTAGTTGCAATTGTGACATTAAACATCACTTATGTTGCAGGTAAGCTATACCACAATAAGATGAACATGGGTAAATTAGGAATTTTATTTAAAATTGCAGGGCTCCAATGCTACGAGTGTGAAAGTTTCAAAGATGGAAAATGTGATCCACCCTCATCGAGCATGGCTATTAATTGTTCTCATTCTTGTATTAAACTATGGAAAGGTAAGTATAGAAATAAGGAAGATCTAAAGTCTGTAGTAAGCAATGTTTTATGTGTGTAGATGAAGGGGTGATACGCAGATGTGCTCCGCCAATGATTTGCAAAGATATCCCCTCGGAAATGAAGTGCACATCATGCGACACAGATTTGTGCAATAGTGCATCCGTATACGGAACTAGTGCGGCGATTGTGTGCAGCCTCGTTGCTGTCATCTTCGCTATCATTCAGTAGTGTCCATTTTACTGTGATGTCGTCCATCAAACCACACCTGTTTCCATGGATTAGCGCTGATAAGACGACAACACAATATGCCAAGCGGCGTTATTATGATTTTGTCAATACTACGCTTCGTACAAAAAATAGGGATATGTCTGAAATCGACCCAACTGACAATTTACATTTACATTTTACAAATTGTGGTCACAATTCTCCGATTTTCTTTAACCATATCAGTCTTACTGGTGTCGCCATGAAACCATGAGTTTAAAAGTTTTGAAGTAAAACTTCAACAAGCACGTAAACTAGTGAATGCGAGCTGAATCTAGGAGGCGTATACCTCAAAAAGTAACGCAGCGCGAATTTTCAGGGATTGGAATCCACAAGGGTCTGGAAGAACTGGTAGTCCTTGTAGAACTGAAGGTTCAAAATAAGACTTGAAATGAAGCGAAAGGAATACCGCAGAATTGTGCCCGGTTACTTACAAAAGCATTATATTTTTTGGTTAATTTTCGTTAATTTTTTTTGTTAATTTCTAAATTTATAATTAATATGCTAACAAGATAAATGTTCCAGACAATGCTATTTTACAATTTAATAAATATATACTAATAATAAATAGACCAATAAGCACAAATGAAATTAAAAATATATGAATTCAAAAAGGAGCGCCGCGAGTGAGGTTTGAAATGCCCCTAAACTGCAACAAAAACACGACAGACCGACAACCATTTACCATTTAAACAACATTTATTAATAATATATACAAATTACATACATGATAACATATCTACAATATTCATTTCTGCATACCTACTTATAACTAAGCCTAACTAAAGATTGTTTACATATATTTGAGAGCATATACTTTGTAATGATTTTTTTCCTAGCTCATTCACACAACTACTATTTGTCTTATTTGAATGACCCCAGACTTGCTAGCATTGATATATCAAAGAAGAACATGTAATCATTTAGAACAATTAATGAATTTACACACTTTTTCCATTGCGGCGATGTTTTGGCTGAATTTGAGAATATATATTTATATGGAATTTGGCAATTTAGTGTGAAATTTAGTGTGAGGGTTAATTCGAAGTACCAGGTCGGGTTCCCGGGGTCTCCGTGTCGCAGTTGGTAGCGCGTTGGGCCGGTATCCCAAAGGTCGTCGGTTCAAACCCGGTTGGTTCTCTTTCCGTGTTAAACTTCAATTAATCAATTTCTTTGTAAGTTTACTATTTCAAATACGTACGTTTATATTTTGAACATATCATTTTAAGTATAACAATTTGTATTATTTCGTCATGGAACCTATTACAGGAAAGAGGAAGGTGTGGTTATTAAAAAAGGGGTCTCTACCAAATGTGACGTACTCAAATGGTGAAAAATCGCCACCATTATCTGATAATACTTCCTTACGGATATTTCTAGATCCCCTAAATGAATTACGACACAGTAATTCAGCAACTTGGTAGAATGGTTTGACGTGTTAGTATGACTGGGCACACTATTCACCACCGTAAAGCAATCCTCAAATTCAGAAAACTAATAAACCAAGGAAATTTATCAATTTTGATTTATGAAGAACCATAGACAGGGCCGTCTCGATGCTTGATGCTACTTGCCTGCCCCGTTTCTTCAGTATTCCTTTCTGAAGGGCCGTACCTGAGGGCGTTTCCTCACGGCTAAAAAGTCACACAGGCGACCAATTTAACGCACTTTTTAAACCGCGTGCAAAGCACACATTGCACAATAGCCCACGTACACTTATCAGTTAGCAGTTAGTGCCAAGTGGCGCAGTGGTATGGTCGATGATCACTGTCCCGGGATCGATTCTCGGTGGGGATGCATATTAAAGTGAATTCTTCTTCTTACCAATAGTCTAATATGACTAATTACATTGAAAAGGAATTGAATAGAGCTAATGACCATAGCAGTCAATGCTCGGTAAAATAAAATAAAAACCAGCTCTTGCTTTGACTTGTATGATTATTGCTAACTCTCCCTTCGGTTTATACCTCATTAGTTTATAGCGTTATATAAGCATTTGGAAACTGTAATAATCCGTAATAAGGCCTCAATTAAGGATGATGTTCGTAATATAGATTAGATATCACACAAAATCAATAAGTTTGATCGGTGTTTCAAAATGTGTTTAATGATTGTGTAGCAAAGAACAATGGCGTAAAATGATCACGTAGGCCCTTCATTCAAGGATGGAAGACAATTCAATTAGTTACGGTTTCCAATAGCTTTCTTATAGGGTTTATAATGATAAAATAGAATTAGGCGAAGTGAAGACCAACAAATAGTTTTATTTAACCATATTTATTGTAAGCTACATATCAGCGAATCTTTCGCGCTTATGAACAGTTTGACGCGAATTTAGTACAGCATCTTGAGGAGGGCAGCTACACCGAGGCTCATGGCGATGGAGCCAGTGACGAAGGAGCCGGAGTTGCACTCAGATTCCTTACAGAACGAGCAGTCGTCCTTGCCATAATCTTTGCAAGCGGTAGCTTCATCAACTTCACATCCACGGTTCCATTTGTCTGTGTACAGAAGATTCGTGTAAGGGTAAAAAATATCACTTGCGAGGAATATTCGAATTACTGTTCTTTGAATCACCACGGATGTAGCAACCTCCCTTGGTGCACTCCGCCAAGTCTTTACTGCTGTATTCCTCGCAGTTGGTGCAGGTATAGCAATCAATTTTAGCGGCGTGTGAGCTCATCAGGACATTGAGCACGACGGCGGCGAACAGGAAGATAGCGACCTTTGCCATTTTTAACGCTGGTTGGTGGTCTGTAGACTGAATGTAGACTTTTGGATGTACCGAAACAATGTTGTATGAATTGTTTTTTCTGGCGCGCCTTTTATACGATTTCGAGCGGTCGGTGGTGGTGTTTGTTCGCAGATAAGATACAATTGCCCATTGGATGATTTTGTTGGATTTTTTTTGGAGAGGGAGTGCGTTTTGAGAGGATTGTGGATGCGATAAGTAGATAGTGCTATCGATCACATTTTTTCGAGCAAATTGGGAAAACGTGTGACTAAGCACATTGCTGATGAATGTATTGGTACTCAAAGACTTTTATTTCACTAGCTACGTGTTACATATTACTTGTTACATCTTAATTGCTGCTGGAAGTGATGGCTGCGATGCTGATAGCATTGCGGCGGCGCTCGATGGGCGGTTTAATGCAGCAGCTTGATGATGGCGGCGGTGGCAACACTCATGGCTATGGAACCGGTAATGAAGGAACCAGAGTTACATTTACTTTCATTGCACGTAGTGCACTTTTCCGTGTCCGTGTCTTTTGGGCAGAAATCTTTCTTGTCTGCACATCCACGTTCCCAGGACTCTGCATAACAAGGCAGAATTGTTAAAATTATATTAAATTATTTACTAAATTATGTATAATATACCGTCATCTGGATTGCCTTTGATGTAACAAAATTTCTCAGTTTCTTTGCAGTCTCCTAGGTTACTGTCGCTGTATTCTTTGCAAGACGTACATTTATAGCACTGGAATTTCTCATCTGCGGCAGCACAAATATCCACCAGCGCGATAACTACAACGGCGGCAAGGAAAATCTGAACGAATTTCGCCATTTTCACGAGGTTGTAGGTTGTAGTTGATTTGTTGCAAAAACTTGTAAGAAAGTGAGCAATTGCAGCCAACTATACCTAATGCACCCAACATGAGCGCATTTATACCAAAATTTGCGAGATATGGTGATTTTTTATACATACTATCGTCTATATCACATATCAAAAGTGTTACTATGTTATTTAGGCAAATAGAAAAAGTGTTTATCATTGATTACTCAATAAACATTTATGTATATGCAATTTCATTGGAATAATAAATACTATCTACTACGATGCTATAAGACAATATTATCATAGGAAATAGTACAAGACCATAAGAATTTGTAGATAACTATTTGCAAAGACTCGAGCAAGACAAGCTGCAAAAGAGCAAACTGTGAATTATCTTGAATAGCTTCAAGATAGTTATGGAGACAACTATGATTGACCTGTAATATGTATATTTAAATCATTAACTAATGAATGCAAACATAGCTTCATTGGAAGTCATATGATACATTTTTATGCAGTTCGTAAATGTATCGAAATGTTTCATATTTTATCAGCAATAGATACCGATTTTAGAAACTTATAGATTAGGCATAAGTCAATACTGGGAAAAAAGTAATTACGCAAGATACTGTGATAAGTATGCTTTTAGTTGCAAGCTGTAGCTTGTCTGTTTTATTAATTTAATTGTATCAATGATTCGTTCTGTAACATATTATATAATACAATCATGTTAAGAAATATATGAATGCTCCTGATATTTCTAACAAGGAGAGTTCCAATTGTCCAACACCAGATCGAATGAAACTTTTTGTACGTGTAGTACTACATATGTAGAAATAACTACATATGTAGAAATATGTAGAAATAAACGGGATTTTATGCCGTTTTGAGCCGTTTGCCCAAAAACAATTTTCAAAGTTTGGCCACAAATAAGTTATGGTATGTATCGCTTTAACAGCACAGATAGTCGTATCGATTTCGTGGTGTGCACGTTAAAGTGCTTGCCTCCTGATCCAAGTTTTACGGACTCTAATTTTGCCTGCGAACTTTTTTTTTTCTTTTTAAATTATATATTTAAGAAATAATTACATAACAAGAAATACGAACGCAAGTACCTCACTATTGATTTCAAATTGCGAATCACGCAATTAATTCAATATTAAGAAAACAATATCTTTGATTACAGTAATTGCATAAAACATGGAACAATCAATAACTCAATATAGCCCATTGTAATTGATATAAAAAGGACATGTCGCGAATGCGAAAAGCTGATTAAGAAATTCATATTAAATAACAGGAAAACCACTTCTGGAAAGTTTAGTCCAAAGACATGTTTTGTGTAGATTAGATGTAAATTTAGGAAACCGAAATAATTTTAGGAGGCGTATGCTCAAGGGGCGTATCGATAAGCAAAGCGCGCGGGCGAAATGTGTGCACCACACGATAAGAGTAACGAACAAACAAGTAACGGAAAACACAAGTACGTACGTGACTTAAGCAATGCTTGGGAAAACAAGTGGTACCACGCGCCATCCTAATGACCAAGGGGCGGTCCAATCAGTCTGGGCAGTCTTGGGAGTCTTTGACAATCAGTTAGTTGTTGGACTCATAGTAGTTATTGTGCAGTGGCTTGGGTAGTCGTTAGTTCGGAAGTAATTCAATCAGTAATGCGTTAGTCAGTTCGGACTTAATTTGCGGGCTTAATTTGTCACTAGTCGTTCAGTCGTGCGTTCTTTCACTGTGTAAAATTTAGAAGTGTATAAAAGATTCTTGTGTTAAATCAATATATTGTTATGTTAAAACTATTCGTGTGTTATGTGAGTGTTCATCACCTTGAAGCCATCCCTATAGTCTTGCACCCCACAGCCAAGCTAGCCAGCACGGGTGAAGTACCAGCATGAGTACGTACCTGTTTAGTTTGAACAGCCATGTCCAGCCAACGAGCAGAGGAATCATCAACGATCACTGAATCGGCCTCGCACGGTCGAGAGATGTCCATCGATAAATGGTAAGTACCATTTATGAGTATCCCCGTCGAGTGAGAGTAAAAAAGCCAAGCGAGTAAACACGAAGTAAGTGCACCATTGACCTCATCGACAACAAAACATACATCTATATATATATAAAAACTACCAACAAGTTCCCAGAAACACTATTTCATCATCTACTACCGAAACATGCGCAGCAATACTACTGAGTTCACCTCCACCGTTCACCAGTCATCAAACAAAAGCAGCAGCACTAAGTCAACTCAGCAACGCACCTAAACCAATAGAGGACATCGAAAAGCGTCGAAGAAGCGGATATAGCTAAAGCGGTAAACGAGGTACTAAATACTTAAATCAAGGCAACCGAAATCAAGGGTAGAAGACCTGGTGGGATGATGTGGAGGGCATTGCTCGCAGTCACCCAACGAGAAGCTAACCTCTTATTGAGTTTCGCAAGATAATTAGAGTAGGACTGAGACCGGGTCGCGTCACGATAGAGGAAGTGAAGATAGAGGAAGTAACGTTAAGTTAGGTTGAGATTAGGTTAGGTTGAGGTTAAGACGAGGTTAGGTTGAGATTAGGTTAAGGTCAGTTTGAAGTTAGGTTAGGTTGAGGTTAGTATAAGTTGAGGTTAGATTGAGGTTAGGTTGAGGTTAAGCTGAGGTTAGGTTAGGTTTAGGTTAGCTTCGTTAGTTAAGCTAGGTTAGTTGTAAGCCGTGCTTGAATGCAGTAGATATAAAATAAAGATTAACGTTGGTTTAAAAGCTTTTTGCAAGTAATTCCATGACTAACTTTGACAAAAACAAGTCTCTCAAAAAATGTATCAACTAGCCCTAGATATCAACATTCATTTGTATGTGTTTAATGATACGAAAAACAAAGAGTCATACAAAAATTGAGCGTGAAATTTGCCTCCACCATAATTTCATAAAATTAATCTTGTTTTATCGTCGATTAGTCAACTAATAATAAATAAACTTGCACATACTTTATTACGCTGTACACGCGTTCAACATTCGCATGTCCATGCTATACGCCCGTGGAAATATTTATCACATTTTCTTTGAATGCATTTAATTTAAACGTTCAACATTAATTCTTATTAATTCATGTATTCATTCTCTAATTAATTTTTATTCATATTCTCTATAGTAGTAATATTTTCAGTGGCGATCAGAGTTTTATCAAGTATGAAACGTTGATATCATGCTAGTTTATAAAGTTTTCTTTTCTGAATTAAACATTCGAATAAGTTAAGTTTTTCTTATCATTAATTAGATATTAACATTTCGAACAGAAACCAATTCATTCATTTAAAGCTGTATAACTTGTTTTCTTTCTTTTTGTTTTGTTGTATCTTTCACAGTTGATGTATGAAGAGCGTCTCGATTTCCCCAAAAGTTTTGCCGATGACATTTACATTACAATTGTTTATACTGTTTACATCGTTTATATCGTTTACAAAATGTCGTCTGTTTGATGGTGAAAATGAGGTGGTAAATATTAATAGCTATTGAATGTACAATTTGCGATTTGCGAGTGTGTTTAAGCTTTTGTTGAAATTTTCCCAGTTGTTCCGCTTCTCGTTTTTCGGGTTTGTGTGTGTCTGAACTTTCACCAAATTGAGATTTCTCTGCCCTGATTCGAATGCTGCCGGTTGGTTGTTAATTCGAATGCGTTCGAGTGTAAACCGGCGGTGGGCAAAGTTAAACAACAATTAAACAGAGTCACATGCGCCACATGTGGCGATGTGGTGTACGAGCGATTTCTTCACGTACACGCGTGCAAAACGTTGCCGGAATTCTGTTCACTAAACAAAGGAAGTGTGTATATGTGTATGTATTTATGTGTGTGTGTGTGTGTGAGTGAGTGTTGTGTGTGTGTTTAGGTTAGTGTAAAGGTGTGTGAGTTTAAGTGTAAAAGTGTGTGTGTGTGTGTTTATGTGTAAAAGTGAGTGTGTTTATGTGAAATAGTGTGTGTATGTGCGTATGTGTATGTGTGTGCGTATGTGTATGTGTGTGTCTGTGTCTGCGTGTTTATGTTTAAAGGTGTGTGTGTGTGTGTGTGTGTTTATGTGTAAAGGTGTGTGAGTTTATGTGTAAAAGTGTGTGTGTGTGTGTATGCGTAAAAGTGAGTTTGTTTATGTGTAAGAGTGTGTATGCGTATGTGTATGTGTGTGTCTGGGTGAGTGTGAGCGTGTGAATGGGTGTGGATGTATGTGTGTGGGTGGGTGTATGGGTGTACGAGTGAATGTGTATATGTTTGTGATACGCAAATGTTGCCTAATTTGCTCTCGGAATTAGCGTAAATTCTCGGTCTATCGATGACTTAATATTAAATTGAATTAGGCTCACAGTTTTACCCTGTTTGCTTAGGATTACGTGCGAATCATTCATAATCAGTTTTGAATTATTATCCCACAATCAGTGTTAGTTATTTCTATTGGTAGTTTTTATTTTCTGTTTTGTTCGTTTTGTTTGTTGTTTTATTTTCTGTTGATGTTCTCAATGCCGATGCATTTGCAACAATAACTTCATATTTGAATTTTCAGAATTTCTCAGGTGTATAACATTAAATACTCCCCACCTTTTCTTCCTCCTTCTTTCCTTCCTCCTCCTCCTCTTTATAGCACCATTCCGGTTGACAAGTTTTAATTGCAAGTACTAATCGTAAACACTCAGAATCACCAAGTTCCGTTCGAAATTTTTTGAGCTGATTGTGAGTAAAATCCGATACAGTTTATGTAAAAGCGTAGAACGTGACTTGAAAGTCCTTATAGTCCATGGACTGACTACACGGAGTTAAGCAGTAAAATGAATGGTCAAACAACGCCGTGGAATTAAAACAAACTTTTCTCATTACTCACTCGAGGATATTTTTTCTTTCGCTGCCAGAGCAATAAAATTACACTCGAGTGTCCCGATTAAAACTAATTAGCCTTCTCTTCATTTCGAAGGTTCTCCTTTTGTAAGAAAACACTGATAAAGTGAAAAAAAAAACAAGAGAAACATTGTTAACCTCAAAATCTCATAACTTCATAACCTCGAAATTTCAAAACCTCCGAATTTGATAACCTCAAAACTCACAACCTCTAAATTTCATAACCTCAAAACTTGATAACTTCAGAATTCCATAACTTCTTACCCTCAGAATTTCATAACTTCAAAATAAATTAATGACTAGATTATCCGTCTTTTGGTCCATTGAAGAAGATCTCCTTTGAAAGTCTTAAATTTAGTCTTTGATCACGTTAGTCTCTAGTCACTTAGACACTTAGGAGTCATTTAGAAGCAATGCTCGTCGGGGTGATCATTTTCATGAGACATTCCACTATGGTGACCATTGTGGTCTTCTGGACTTGGACTCCATTGACCATTATGGCTATTCCCGTGACCGTGACCATTCGTCACACTACCCATTCCTAGAGAGGTCTGAGTGGTAAAAGCGGTACTGTAGTCTTTTTGTGGAGTAGTCCCTCCGGATCTACAGTCCCTATCTCTCCCTGGATAGTAAACGCAAGGTCCCGGACTTGCTGCTCGGATCCGCCGACCTGGGTCCCTTATACTTGTTCCATTCACACGCACCATACAGACCCCATTCCGACTCATCGTCGTGTTTTGTCGATGGAGTCTGATACTAGTCCGATCCCCATTCGACATGAAGCTATCGTCATGGGTAGCCCCATCTGGTGAGTCCCTCCCGTTGATGCCAAACAGGCCATGGCTACAGAAGAGCATCAGGAACAACCTCTTAAACTTCTCGCCAAAGATGACGTAGATGATGAAATTCACACTAGAGTTGATGGTGACTAGTAGGTTGCTGGTCTTAATCATCATCTCTAAGACGTCCCAATTTACGGAAATGTGGAACGAGTCTATAATATTGATCACCCACGGGAGGACGTTGCAAGCCACAAACACCATGACGACACACATCAACATTGTGGCCAGGCCAATCTCACGGCGCTGTAAACGCGAGAGTCTAGCCCGTTCCCGGTTAGCTTTCCGGACCTGTCGATAGATTGCTATGTTCAGAATAGCCAGACCACAGAATGGGATTATATAGATGAAGATCAAATAACACCAGGTGATGTAGACTGAGGTGTAAGTATCATTGTTGCGATAAGCTGTAGCCGAGGCACAGTATATCGTCGTGTTGAACTCCCCATCCCATTCAGATACGATCTTGGCTTCCCATAGACGGGGAACATTGTACAGTACCGAGAAGACTGTGATACAGACCACGTAGATCCGGGCTCTTCCGTAGGTGCACAAAGATCTTGATCTTAACGGATGACAGACTGCTATGAATCTATCCAGGGAGACCATGACTGTTAGATAGACCGATGCTGTCTGGACTGCCATCGCAAAGGGATAGACTAACGGAACAATATGGGGATACACATTATAGTAGTAATTAAACCCGAAGCCTGTATATGGATAGATTCCGGGTATCCCAAAAAGGAGGATACTTGTAATAATTAGGACCGTGTCCACTCTAGCTAGTCCTATCAGGATGTAGTTGATACTTGACCTCATCTGAGGTCTAGACAGGATTATCATCGATATCACATTTCCGAGTATCCCAAGTATTCCGATAACGTTCAACAGGACACCATTGGTTATAAACCTATAGAAGTCTGTGTCTTGGGATGTCTCCCGGCAGGTTATGTTGGGATTTTCAGTATCTAAAAGCCCGAAACTATTAAAGTCGTCTGTTAGAAAGATTGCGGTTGTATTATTGAAGATATCCATGTTTAGACTTTCTCAGTCTTTTTTCGTCACTTTAATTTTGTACTTTGACAGCCTCTGGTAGGTTATGGTTAAGTCGGGGTCACCAATTCAATGTAAATCACTGTTTAACTATGATAGGTTTAAGTCTGTTAGGAAGAATGAGGTTGTATTATAGATATCTATGGTTCATTCAGATTTCAAAGTCTACATCTCATAAACGTCACCTTTTTTCACTTTGGTCGCTTATGGTTGACTCGGGGTCACCAATTTAATGTAAGTTACTGTTTAAAATGCTATGAAAGTCGTCTGTTAGAAAGCGTGAGGTTGTATTGCTGAAGATATCAATGGGTCTATCAAACTTCACAGTCAAACACGTCAGTTTTTTACACTATTATAACTTATGGTTTAGTCGGGGTCACCAATTCAATGTAAATTTTTGAGGTTGTATTATTGAAAATATCCATGGTTCTATCAGACTTTAGAGTCTTCTTCTAATAAACGTGGGTTGCTTATGGTTGACTCGTGGTTACCAATTTAATGTAAGTCAATCTTTAACTATGATAGACCTCTGTTACAAAGGTTGAGGTTGTATTATTGAAGATACTCATGGTTCTATCAGACTTCACAGTAAAAACGTCACGTTTTTGCACCAATTCAATGTTAGTCAATGTGTAATTTGCTATGAATGCCGTCTATTAGAAAGATTGAAGATCTATTATTGAAGATATAAATGGTTCTACCAGAATTTAGAGTCGAAAACGTAACTTTTTTTGCACTTAGCTTCTGGTTGAGTCGGGGTCACCAATTCCATGTAAGTTACTATTTTAGTTGCAATTAAACTAAGTCACTGAATTGACTCGTGAATCTAGCCATGAGATGAGGACACGCCGTTTGCGCCTGGTTTTCGCTGCTGGCGGCGGTGGCGTCGCTTGATCCATTGCCACTCGTGCAGTGCGACTTCCGGTTGATGTTGAATGTGAATGGGAGCGACAGTGGTAGTGGAGGCGACGGCGCCGGCTGTTGCGGAGGCGGTGATGAATGACATTGGTGCGATGCGTTAGTTGAGTGTGGCGCGTTTACGCGTGTTTTTGTCATCCGGTCGGCTCGTCATTTTCGCACAGCGTGCATGACTTTTTCGGTTTTTTGTGTATTTTTCTTTAGGGGGTTGCCTTTGCCAGGATGCGTTGGTCGTGTCACTTCATTAGTATTCCATCTGGAAGTAAAAAAGAACGAGTTTTTTAAGCTGGGGTAGAGGCGCACGTAAAATATTGTTTTAAATGACGCAGCAATTTGTAATTTTGCAGTTTCGACAGGATGATTTACTGGAATTTTATCCGGATAAAAGATGGATATATAAAAAATGCATTTCAATATTTCGTATTCTACGAATGAAAAAACACAGGGAATTTTAGTTTACGTTGGTTACTACATTCGTGCGCATGCCCATAGGTAGTGTTAAATTTGGCTTGGTTCAAGTTGGATTAATTGGGATTAAGAATAACCCGCCCGGATTAGTTGCTAAACGGAGTGCTAGTCGGAAGAGAGAAGTCTGATATTAAAGGGAACAGTAAAATAGTGACCCCAACTTCTGAGTCTGAACTGTCATAGATTGCATTCTCCAGAATGCAATTGATTTCGGTTACTACAATCATCTGCCACGCCAATCATGAAAACAACTCCGATGACATGCAAATATTTGCACAAACATATTTCCCAAGCATATTCGATAGAAATACTCTAAAAATTAAATCATGCATACGTGTGCTCATCATAACAAACTCCACTCGCATCCCTTTTACACAAATCGAATCTTTTCAGCCACAATTCAATTGACTTGCCACCCACCAAGCATTTTCGAGCTTTTCTAAACTTTGCCTGCAGCCCTTCCAATCGGAACTCTATCTCAAGAGTATACAAAGTAGCACTTACCGGAAAATTTCAGTTTCCACGAGGTTTACTTTTTATTTTTTGATCTTATTTGTGGTGAATCTTGTGCGAATCTTGAGATCGAAAGTAAATATTTGTTGTTTGGTACGTTTTACGGATGGGAGTTTGATCTATTTACAGCAAATTTGCTGAAGATGATTCCTAATTAAGTATATTTTAATATCATGAAGAGAAAATTTGTTTAACTTTGATAGTTTTTACTTTGAAAGACTATGAAATTTGTAAAACAATGTTCGCTGTATAAGTTTCTTCTTCAAAAACAAAAATATATAAAATGATATTAGTAATGAACTGACCGTGCAAAATTAATGAAATATTCACAAATGTAAGTAGAATAGTTATATTTTCATATCCTTTCATGCAAATGTTAATAACTTTTATGGTTTTCACGTATTGAATGTTTGAAGTTTGATGATTACAATAGTTTCCTTTAATATCACATTTATGTCTAACATTTTTTCGAATAACTTCTAAACTAACTGGTAAATTTTCACTAAATTTTCGCAGGAGATTCTTAATTAAGCATATTTTCATATAGTAAAAAGAAACTTCATTTATCATTGATAGTTTTTATTTGAGAGACTATCAAAGTTGAACAATGTCCTAACTCCTAACTTTTTCCTAAAAAAGACAAGAAACTATAAATTGAAATTACTAATCAACTATTAGCGCAAAATTAATGAAATGTTCACAGATGTAAGTGGAATAGTTCCATTTTCATATCCTCCCATGCAAATGTTAATACCTTTTACAGTTTTTACCTATTTCTGGAGACTATTAGAACATTCTAATCGCCGAGGCGATTATAATCTCTGCCATTAATACGATCAAATGTGATGAGTAATGTCCGAAAATGTATTTCATCTAACCACGAAGCACCGGCACCGGCGCCTCCACCTACATGTATTGTGTGTTCCGCCCGGCGCCTTCACCAAATCCACCGCGGAGAAACATACTTGTGCCGCGTACGCGTCGGTCGCGGTCGTAAATCATATCTCGGCATTCAACCATGATAGTTAACTTAACCCAACCCTAAAATAGTCCAGGCTGCCGACGCCGGCGCGGCGTGACGTCGACTATGCACGTACTGGAATTCATATTCGCATTCTCGCCTCGACGCCCATTCATTCGCGCAAATTTCAACCAACCTCATTCTCAACGTTGCGCGTCGACATTGTCGTTGTAGTCGTCTGCAACAATTCGTCGACATTGCGCTGTATTTTGGAGACATTAAAGTAGAAGATGAAGTGCTATGAAAGGTGTAGATGAACACAAATTTCAAAGGGTCTCAACATTCGCTTTGTGCCTCGTATGCATACGAATAAATAGACTAATAGACAAATAGACTAATGGGAAAATAATAAAATTTACATACGTGCGAATGTGTTGCCATATGTGAGTATATGAATTTGATGTCGAAAGTTTTGGATTAATGACGAAGGAAATTTCAGATTGACACACATTGAGGTTAATCAACGCAGTAAAATTTGCAAGAGATTTTAGTTCATCCCAAGCCGCAAATTCCGAGTGGCACCACTTTTTGCTATTTGATTTCATTGATTTTAAATACTGCTTTTAAATTTAAAGACACTTTTTGAGATGCATTTTTATGATTATTAAAGATTAGATATGTTTAAGGAATGTTTGCATTCAATTTAATTAACAATTCCAAATCGTTTAATCCGAGTTTCAACTACATAATTAAACGCGAAACTTGGTAATCCATTCTTCGTCGACGGCTGATTGTGGGACTTGTAAGTACTCTCAAACTGCTGGCAACTTGTTGAAATTCGAAATGTATGTACATTTAACACCCAAGTTCAAGGATCACATTCCGGGAGTGGAAATATGATGATATTAAATAATTGGAAACGTAGCCTTATTTTCAATTGGGTTTCTCTTGGAATTGTCAATTCATTTTTATCAAAAACTTAAATGAAAATAACTAAGAAAATAAATAACTAATAAACTGTTAGTGCAAAATCAGTGAAAAAATGCTAATTGAATAGTTCTATTTTCATATCCTCCCATGCAAATGTTAATATCAACCAATGTATCGGGAAACACTTAATGTTGCCAGTGTTTAATTTTTATAAAAAACCTAATTGAAAATAACTAAGTCTTAAATTTGGAATTTTACATTGAAATGTAATTAAATATGTTCAAATATGAACATATATTAACATCATCATGTCTGACCTTTAAAGTGGTTAATTTGAATCTGATTTTGGTAAGTGCAGAACTGGATTTACGCTTTTGTAATTTTATACAGAGTTCGTGTAAGGGTACTACTCTCGAGTAGTCCGTGGAGGGGTAACATATCACAGTGAATGACCTCTTAGAGAGGTGATTTATGTGTTTGCATACAAGGTTACCAGTCACGCAGGATTTGTCTTGTTGATTGCCGAATTTACAGAGTGCAGAGATTTTATGCAGCTTCGAGATTTTACGACTTAGAAAATAACTCAATTAAAATAATCCAAGATGGTGTCAAAACAAAATTCAGGATTAAGAGGCATACTCACATAAATACTCCCCCAGACGATCAACAACACTTTTTTTTTACATTATACAAGTTCGTGTTTTGCTTCTTGATAAGAAATTAACACTTAGATTGAGTAATTTCACCGCACCCAAGTCCTTGAAAGCCGATTATGCAATTACATCTGAGCCTGGATGCGGTCACAGCACTAATAAATAATTGATGACACATTTTGCTTATACATAAATATTTCACTTCACATTAATGATTTCTGGGCTATGCATAAATTGAGACCTTACTTGTTTACTCCGTTACTAATTGTAAGGGTATAAACACATAAAAAGTTTAATTAAAACTCAAAATTTCAAATATATTCAATACACTTGATTATGTAAGTAACAAGTATGTTATGAGCTAATTTCATGATAAACGTCGATGGCTATTAGGTAAGCCACTGCAAAGCGTAGCTACGTATTATATTTGTGCAAGAGTACAAGAAACATCAAAATACACGTCGGCGCGGTTATTAGGTAAGCCACTGCATTTAGTTGGATATTTTGGAAAAAACTTGTCATGAAAAAGACACGACGAAAACTTTGTAAGAAAGTTCACTCGCCAATAAATCAAGAGTTAGACTCAAGAGTTAAACGTTATTAGGTAAGCCACTGCAAAGCGTAATTATATATTACACTGGTGTTTTGTGGCCTACGGTTTCAAAAAAAAACTCGATCTTTTTGCAAGTTTTATTCAAATTTAAAGAGTTTATCCTCAATTATTTCTATCTTCCGGTCTCGATGAAATATCGAATGTGTTTTTCTCAACCAAGTATCGGCTTTTCTCATTTCGCTTTCAGCGTTAATTAATCTTGTGAGCACGTCAGAACGTCAGCCTGACCTGTCAAGGCACAAAAGTTCATTATTTTCCATTAGAGTTCGAATAGTGAATATAATCAGTATAACCAACCGCATATAATGAAAATTAATTCAATCTGCACGCTCGATAAAGTAGAATAATCGAAATATTATTTAAACACTTGATAATGAGTAAATAATATGTGTTCGCGTATGATTCATTGAATTTAATTATGTATTAGACATAATTAAATGTAGATGAATTAGACAATATTACACAATCCGGTTCGACGGACCATGTAAATACGCAGAGCGTCCTTATGAAGTTATTCCTCCCCGATTTTTGCAGAAAAAGTCAAAATCGAACTGCTGGAACTACTTTTGATGATATAACGTTTTCCCATTGCGGCGTATCTATCCGGTTCGAAGGACCATGTGAGGGACAATATTGCTTTTTTTCTCGACCCCAGCGGTTCAAGGCAAATATTTTATTTTTAAAACTATTTTCTTTATGAATTTCTACAGTGTTGCATCTGAATTGTACAAAATCAATTTCCTCAATTTCCTCAACTTCCTAATAACCAACTCCCTGGCGTACACTTGTACAAAATAACCAGTAGTAAAAAATGTAATAAACTAAGCATAAAAACAGACCATTTTCTGAATATTCTCGTACGAAACAGGAAAATAAGAAATAAAAACTTCAGCCTTCGTTGGCATCGGCATCCCAACGTCTTTCCTTTCTTTCTTCCTTTCCTTCTTTTCTCTATCAGGAAATAGCCAGTAGACACATCTAAAGGACAAATACAAAAAGCCTCTATAGCCATAACATGATGGACGAATGCGGCGCAAACAGCGCGTGAGTGAATGCTGCTGAAGTAAATTAGAGTGGATACAAATTTAGCTTTTGAGGATAAAGATAAGGATTTATTTAGCCCGGATGGGATATTTACGAAAATTGTTGGCCGTTGAACACACACACACACACACACACATACAACGCACACACAACACACATACACAACGCACACACAACACACATACACAACACACACAACACACACACCAACACATACATACACACATACCCCAACACATACATACATACACATACACCCCAACACATACATACACACACACACACCGACACATACATATATACACACACCACACACACACACATACACACACACACTACATACACCCACCACACACACTTCACACACACCATGCACAATCTCGTATAAACACGTATAAAGGCTTAGATATCCGAGGAGCACGTAGTATTTGTGCGTTAAAATGCAGCTTAGACCGAGAAATATTTCCCAGCGTGTGTTTATTTACGCTCACACCGGAAGTAAATATGATTGCCTTGGTGATTTTCGCATTTTGGTATACGTGTCTACGTTCGGGTATACATTCTAACGCTTTTGAAATATTAATAGTGATTTATATGGTGTATATTATAGTCGATTTCACCGTAAATTAGTTTTCATCAAATTAAGTCTTTTAAAACGCCACAAATGACTGACTTGTCATAAACCGATCGGGGTAATATTCATATCAGATTAAAGTAGAAGAGTTGAGGAACATTTTCACACTTTTCTCATGTTGATAGCTTAATATTTAATATACTTAAAATAGATTTTAAACTATTGCACAAAATAAGTAAATAGAGCGCGTATCCGATGCAAATGTTTTTGGCGGATTACATTAAGGATGTCAAAATAGTATCTGTATCGATAAGTACCGATGTCATATGTCGATACTTATCGGCTTTTATCGAATCGATCATTTTCGATACTTTTTGACATGCCCCCACACTGAGGCCATCTGTTAATCACAACCACCCATTAAGATGGTAAACGCTCTCTGAGCGAAATTTCGATTCTTGATCCTGTTTTTAAAATACTTGTTGCATTGTTGTTTATTGTTAGTATCGATACTTCCCTACAATTCAAATTCATTTAAATTTGGCCACTTTTTGATATAAACTTAGTTTAGCCTTAATTTACTCAACCAGCAATTTTACAAACATTACTTTTATTACTTAGATATTTTAATTACCGCGATATTTTTCATTCTCAAAATGTAACGAGCAAGAAATAATTTGATAATATATTAACGGATGGCGCCAATGTGTATTTTCGATACCAATAAGTATCGATACTTTTCTTCGATAGTTAGGTGTCGAAAGTATCGAAGTTTCAAAAGCATCGACACCAAAAAGTATCGATACTTCCGGAAATGTTGACATCCCTACTCTTTATTCGCGCCGTCCGCGAACTCCTGACTTGTCGGCCGGGAGCTTCAAATTTTCTCTTTCCCTATTAGATTTCAATTTCAACTAATTAATTTCTTTGTAATTTCATTAATTATGCTAAATGATTACATGTTCTTCTTAGATATGTAGTCTTCTTCTTTTGATTTGAAGCTAGGTAGTCTGGGGTCGTTTAAACAAGACTGTATGATAGTAGTTGTGTGAATGAGTTAGGAATAATCATTACTAAGAACTTGCTCTCAAATGTAAGAGTTCCCTTCACTTTCCACCTTCAGCAAAACGTGAACATAAGCCGTTTATATATCATCTGTTGCTTAGGCATGTACCCAGCGCATGTTTGTAGTATCTGACAAGAGTCATGTGTCTCCTGCTAGCAGACAAAACAAGACATACCGTATACAAGCCGCTTTTACATGCAAATTACTAATTGCTAAGCTGTAACTTGTTCTAAAACTGTCACCGTAATGCAATGAAATAGCTTTTCGTACATATTACATCTTCCTACATCAGACATACATAATCTATTCATGATAACAACCCAGTAACCCATAATTAATGCGTTAAAATAACGTTAATATAAAAGCTAATTAGAATGATTTGTGCGTTAATAATGTTCAATGGCAAGAAGCAATCAGTGTAAATCCCTTCGTAAATCATTTGTAAATTTCGTTCAGCGTCTTGTAGATTAATTAAAAATCGTAACAAGAAGAGGAAGAAGATGAACAGGACGAGGAATTGGCTATATAGTTCAGTGAACGGGAAATTCATCAAATTACGCATTACGGCTTTCATGGATCGGCAAAATATTCCAAGACTCGACAAAATGTCCCTTCACTCTTCTCTCTGCACTTCTCCAATGGGTCGGCAAAAGCATCTATGCATCGGCACAGCGTTTCAGCATATTCTTCTTCGGGAAACGAGAAATAGTTTTAGGGGTCGGCAAATATTCCATGCCTTTACCGCGGTCTCGACGCTCTATTTTAGCGAACGACAAATGTTTCAAATTTTCAAATAGACGACAGAGTGTTTACAGGGGTCGGCAAAACATTCCATAGCGCAGAAAATATTTCCCGAGTCTCTAGACCTATTTCGACGATCTATGAGAACGTCAAATAACAACCGTGGGTCGGCAAAATAGTGTTAAATGCATTCTTCTTTTTTTTTTTTGGTAAGTTGAAGAGTTAAAAGCGACATAACTCTATAAAATTTATGCAAAACGAATGCCAATTGATGCTAAATGAGTTGCATATGTTTTGTAAAAGGAGGAAATGTTATTTTTATACTTGGAGGATTGTATACAGTTCGTGTGGAATTCTAGATGTTGTTGGGACATGCAAATATGTAAACGTAACACGTTTATTAGACGATAATATAATTTGACGTAAATTAGGAACAATAATTATGTGGAGCACGTGCACTTGGTGTCGCTGTGCGCAACGCACGTGTTTCCAATTTACAATGAAATTCGCACGAAGAGTGCACAGGCGTACTGGAAGAAGGGCGAAGGCAACGAGGATTAGCGACGATAAACATGATTACGGTACATTCGCCAATGTGCTTGAAATTTTCTTCACTTTGCTGCGATAAACAAGTTTATTATTTTCGGTGCTCTGGCAATGAGCATTGTAATATTTCTGTTGTAATTAAGTAATAAAATGGGAAATATATGTTTCGGAATACGAAATATTGGAATTTCAAGTTTGTATACTCATTATGAAGCGTTATATATTTAATTTATTGTGATAAATTCGCAGAAAAAGAAAC
>WSZQ02135386.1:20632-42509 GCA_019419845.2 Weissflogia rhopalogaster
TGGAATTTCAAGTTTGTATACTCATTATGAAGCGTTATATATTTAATTTATTGTGATAAATTCGCAGAAAAAGAAACATGTGGACGTTAAAAGAAATCAGAACAACGATTTTAGTGTTTACGAAAAACAGTGTAAGAAATTCGATTTTTTTTTCATATTTGTGTTATTTGCACGAGTATATATCAAACACTAATCGACTCAGGATTAAATTTGCTTTAAACTGACGGAACAGTTTTTTTAATTAATTATTTAGTAGTGTAGTTATTTATTGTTAAAGTTGAGTGTAATAACTTTGACATCGACAGTCTTACAAAAATGACTTTTTCTAAGATATTCGATTTTTTTTCATATTCCTATTATTCGGAGGAGTATAAATCATACACCAATCAATTCAGGATTAAATTTACCATACACTCCCAGCAACCATTTTACTTAAAACAGTTTACAAGTGAAGTTACAGATCATTAAAGTTGTGACTAATAACATCGACATCTGTCCCAGAAAAATGAATAAAGTTCGTAAATCAAAAAACATTTTTCTTACAAAATATTGAAATTGATTACAACAAAAAATGGAACATATTCAGGGAAGTGTTTCTATGATTATCCCCTATTACTAATCACTCCGTCCTCTCATTAAGTAACTGTAAATAAAGTGATGGACATTGATGTACTCTATACAATCATCCACTATCGACGAATGCACCCAGCATGGATTCGCATTCAGATTCACATTCGCAATTCGGCATTAAATCGTCTGTTTATTTCGCTTGACACGCTTTATCCGTACGAGCTGCTGGTTACACAGCTCATGCTGCTCATATCGCAGTATGACATTATCATCGTCATCAGCATCAGGATCGGCGTTGCCCTCGTTATATGTCGCCTCAAACAGGGAATAAGCTCACGCTACCAGCACTATACACCGTTATATGATGTATTTTTCGCGAGTATATAAATGGAATTGGCAAGCGATGGCAAGCCATTAAGTCACATCGGGAAGCGACAACATATATTTCACATCCGCGTCGCGAAACGCACTCGTTAGTACATTTTTCCTCCGCCATTTTTACGAATTGTGATATTGAAGCGAATGCCATTCGTTTTGTATAAATAACACGACAACGGCACTTGGAAATAAACCAAATTTGTACCCATCTTTTTTTTGAGGTACTTTTTGAGGTTGGTGTGACCTATGCGCAGCCTATTGATTATTACCTGTTGTGATCTTGTGAGGAAAGTACAGTCCACCTTCTCGTAAGGAACTGGTCTCGACCCTTGTCTATACCTTGCAAACTATGATTTCCACCAGTCTAGTATAATTTCCTTAATCAAAAATGTGTGATCCGTTAAGGGTACAGGAGGGAACTGGACGTCATTAATTAGAGGATTACGATTTCTTGTTATTTGTTTAAATTTACGATATCTATGATCAGATAGATTTATTTACCACGATTAAGCTGAATAGACTCAACTTTCAGCCCTTATGATGTCGTTTATATTTAAGTTATCAAAAAATCGTTTGGGGAGTTTGTGGAAAATTTCATCGATCAATTTGCATCGATTGGTATATGATTTACACTTATAGGAATAAGGGAAATATAGATAAATGTTGAATTTTCAGAAAAAGTCATTTTTATGAGATTAATGGTATCAAGTTTACTGGAGTCAACTTTAATGATCCAACACTTCACTTATAAACAATTAATCAAGAAACGGTTTACATGAATTCATAGAAAATTTCAATCTGAATCGAATGGTTTATGATTATGGATTATGTTTATACAGAAATATGGCAAATATAAATAAAAGTCGTTTAAGCCCATCGAGAGATCGATAGTAGCAACGGTTCAGAAAATAACACTCGATATCCAAACTTTTGGCTTGTATTCGCCAAAGTATATGAGCAAAAGAATTCTGTATGTTTATATATTTTCATAATTACGACTGGAGAAGTGATTTGTTGCTTTACGAGAAATATTCTGGTAGAAAATTTGAAACGAGAGATGATTACGATGGCAAAAAATGATAGGCCTCAGGGAAAGATAGGTATCTCAATCAGATAAAAAATCGACATTCTTTTTTGGTTATTATATATCAAAATATATCTTGAAAATACTCAAATTGCCAATTGCTTCTTGCCTTAAGACAAGGATAATTAGGATTTATTATGTTTGCTTACTTGCGAATCTTTGGTTCTTTTCACTAATCTCCCTCCAATCTTTCACTAATTCACCTCAGGGAGAGATGAAGAGGAGATATTCCTACTCATATATAAGATGCCAATTATTTCTTTGGATGCTGTACATCGGAAAAATAATATGTCAGATAAGTAATGCGTTATGCTTGTGGATATTGTTAAATTCGACTTTACACGAGGATAATTAGGCTTTATTACGTCTGTTTATTAGTGAAAGTCCATTCATTTCTTTTTTCTTTTGTTCAGATTACCTTGTGTTCTAGCGTTTTATTTATATACTGATTCCTCTGACATCTCCAGAGTAGTCCCTGGAGGGGTAAGACGTCGAAGTGAATGACCGGGCTAATGTACTTCGGGTGTGTAGATGATGTGGGCAGGAATAGTGGGCATTATTTCCGGTGTGACTCTCAATCTCTATAATAATTATAACCTTTCCCATGTTATAATACTAAAATTTGATCTACAACAACCCATAAACGACATCAACTATCATCAAACACACAAATTTGTTGCAAAGTTTTCGAAAATAACGCCCAACCGAAAATTGAACAAAGTTGTTATTGTTACTAGCTCGTAAAAACGACTGCGTAGAACCACCTAATTTAATTAACTGACGCTAGAAAATTGATGTTCATTAATATAGCTCTTCAATGAACTGCAAGCTGTTATAGGCAAACTCAAATCGAATCGAATCAAATGTTGTTCGTGGTGCAATTTAATTAAGTATCGGTCGATTTTCGATTGATTAAACACGCAAATTCTATGCGTTCGATTACAATATAATTGCATCACGTTAAATTATATTATTTAATGAATTGCTACACAATTTTTCACATTTTAAGTCATTTTTCTTCTTCTCATTTTCCATGAGTTGTTTGCAAAAATAGGGCAGATAGAATAAAAAAACATCCGACAGTTATAAATTTATAGGATTTACGATTGCGCTGACGCTGCGCTGTGCTTCCCGGGAAGCAAACACGAGGAAATCACGCCGTTTTCCAACACCAGGAATCCCGGATTCGACGCGACGACGCGGCGTGGGTGGATAAAGAAGCGATTATTGTGGCCACCAATTCGAGGCTGTACAACTCGCCGTCAATTTCTCCCTTGCTTTTTTCCCCGATCTGTTTTTCCGACTTAAAATAAACAGACCTTACCTATCACAATACCGCAATACCAGGTTTCAAAATCCACACAAAAAAAAACTTGCAGTGAAATTCTTCAAGAATTCTTTCAGAAACATGGCTGGCGGTTTAAAAATGCGAAAATTTCATCTGAACTCTACTACAATTTTTAATTTAAAAATTTCATTTAAAAACAGTTAAAAACTGCAACAAAGTAAAGATGAAACAGAAAACTGCGGTGAAATGACCATGCGATGAAATGACAATAACCTCATAAAACCTATTACTGTTAAAAAATTAGAAAATTTCATCTCAATTTTGAGGCAATTTTTAAATTTTTAGTGAAAAACTGCAACAAAGTACAAATGAAACACTAAACATGTGGTGAAATGACCATGTGATGAAATGGCCATGCGGTGAAATGACCATATGATGAAATGACAACAGCATATGTTGGTATCAGAATACAAAATCCCTAAATACTTTCATACATATTCCTTCCAGTTAAAAACTGCAACAAAGTAAAGATGAAGCAGTAAATCTTAAAAAAAACATCAAGAAAATGCCATAAAAGTTTGAAATAAATGAAACAAACAAGATAAACGTTGAAGACGAGTGTAAAAAAAGGCTAGGAAATCAAATTGTGGGAAGTACACAATGCCAAAGGGAATGAGAATTCCTCAACAAATAGAACGTGAAAAAAAAAATCAGGTTAACAGCATTTCCATTCGAATCGCAGATTTCCCCATGCGCTTTCCTCGATTTTTTTGCCGTTTATAACCATTTTCATCCCTCGTTTCTTGAAGACATTCATTTGGCGTTTGTTCAAAGAGCAAGAAAAACAGCTCAAGAAATAAAATCTAAAGCTTAAAATAGAACGATATCTCACAATTACCGTCTACGATTAGAGTACTAATAAATATCATCCTTGGAGCTTTAAATCTTTCTGGAGTAAGAAGAGCTTTAGTTTATTCCAGTTTCCAGTTGTAAATTTAATTTTACTTAGTTTTACATCTTTCTTTTCGAAGTAGTAACACAATTATTACTAGATATAGACTAAATTTCAACTTACGCCATCTATTGAGTGTTTTTAAAAGTAACGCCATCTGTGGTTATGAAATAAGACTATAAATAACAATGTATTTTTGCCATGATCTATTCTATACATCCTTTATGTTTTCTAAATATAAATTTTCTAGATATTAAGAAACACTCAGTGTAACGAGCGTCGTTCAAAAAGTAGAAATAACCAACGAAAACTTGAGTCAATTTTTTAAGAGAAAAAAACAGAAAGAAAAAAAAAACGCAAGAATTAAAGACATCTCCGTAGGTATCACTTTCAGGGTAAGAAATTTATGAACCCCCAAGGTGTCATCCCTTTTCGGAGGATTGCGTAGGTTGCAGTCCTCTGACCTTCGGTCGGTAGAAGGCGAAATTCAACCTGGCAACAACCCAACCCGGGTTTATTGGTGACCTTCCGGTAAAAACGTGTGAATATCAGCGCATTCCCAGTCGGGAGAGGCGAGAACTCTTGAATTTGAGGAGTTCAGGGGTTGTAAGATGAGGCGGGAAATGGATGACGGACGCTAGGACACAGATGTATCAAATAGATCATGGCAGAAAGTCATGAAAGATGTTTATAGTCCTATTTCATCGCAAATAAACACGTAATTTACATGACTAAAAAAGATATTGAAATTAGTTGTCTTCTTCGAACTTACCAAAATTTAAGGTTCATCAGATATCATCTGAAAACAAAAAAATACAAACATTAACAATTTTTCCATTGAAAATAAACAAAAAAGAACGGAACAAATTAATCAGAAATTGTGGCGGTCTCTAAGCACTGTTCTCTCTCGAAGAACAAACAAATATATAAACATCCGCCAAAATCCTAATCACCAAGATATAAACTTCCCGAATGCTGAGGCGTCGAAATCGTCACCGCGAGAACGTGACTCGCGTTTCAGTGGTGACGAACAAGAGAATGGTGGCGTCATCAGTCTTCAGCTATGAGTCCGTCATCATCAGCGAGTCCATTTCCAGGAGTCCATCTGAATGCATTCATCAGCGAGTCCATCTTCACTTGCGAGTCCGTCTTCACCGGCGAGTCCGTCTTCCTCAGTATGTCCGTCTTCAGCAGCGAGTCCATCTTTTAAATTAAATTATATCAAAGTTGTTTCACTGACTTTATCATAAAATAACCAAGATGAATGTCAAACAAAGAGAACACGAACACGAATTGAGGTTTTTGCAATGAATCATTTTTAACAAGCCTCTTTGTGAATTTGATTTGAGCCCTGGCGCGCCGTTGCGAAGAGTAATTAGTGGATGAGAATCGTCTCGGCGTTGATTAAAGGCACGCCAGCGAAGAGGTTTGAAGTAGTCCTTGGTTTTCGGCAAATGTTTGCGTGGTATTCAGTGCGAGGACCCGTTTGTGACGAGCAGAATTTCCTTTCTTGCTTATTTAATGTAATCCCCGAGCTAAATTAAAAGATTTACTTTGACAGCTTTAAATTCAAGTATTTTACTATATTTGGATTTTAAGGACATTATATTTATTTGTGGCAATTTATAATGTATCAACAATTGTGACATTTGAATTGAACATTTATAACATTAATAAATTTGAATAAATTCATGGATTTTAGAATTTTTTCATAAGAATTTTAATATTTTAAAAACTAATTATAGCCGAAAACCGCATTTACCGGTTTAGGAATTTTTTGGAAGTAATTTTAGATAATAGTTAAACTACTCAAGAATATTTCCTGAAAATTTCAAGTCGATAAGTGCAATAATTTCAAAGTTATAGCTCTTAATGTTTATAAAAATACTAGTATTCTTATAGTTATTTAAAAAGGAGTTTTTTCACAACATCGTTTTTCATCTTTCCGTGTACGATTGAGAAAATTCTACTAAACCGATTTCAATGAGTAAAGGCTTGTTTGAAAGCTAATTAAATTCTCTAGAATACGACGTTAATTGTTTTTGAAACAATTGGTTATTTATATTTTTTTCATATTTTTAAAATCGGTTTTCAATGCGAAAAACGCACTTTTAGGTTTAAAATTGTTTAAAAATAGAAAATTTTAACATTTTATCCAAATTACTCGACGTCATATTCAAGAAAATTTTACAAACTTTCCAAAAACGTTTAGGTTTTTCATTTTAGTAAAAAATTAAAGGCGCTAGAGGGTACGTAGTTGAAGAAATGAAAAATAACAAATTTAAACATGACGTCTATTTTTAAGAAAAGTTAATTAGAAATCTGATTAAATTGAATATTAGTTGGATAAAATTTAAGTAAACTGCAATTAATTGTTAGGAGAATGGACTTAAATTTGAAATTCTGTAAATTAGTTTGGAACAAATCGTAGAGCGTTGTTGGCGAAGGAATACAATCGTTTCGCAGAGACAGTGGACACGTCCGGATGACAATTTCTATTGACTGAACTTGGGAATGTGGCTTTCCAACGCGCCCACGAACCAGGGACATCGTCGCCGATGTTGGGATTCATGGTTTGGGGGCAGAGGGGGTGGTAGGCGTTGTATAGAGTGAATATGCGGGTTGGGCAATGCGTATTCAAGCAATCGAACAGATTCCGGTGTTGCGTAAGACTTGTTGGAAGCACTCGCAATCTCCGATTGTGATTAATTATGTTGAACGGCTTTGTATCATTTGAGAAACGTCTTATACGACCGCGGTGTATCCTTAGTGTACTGGTTATTAGGCAGATTGGGTTTTATTTGATTAATTTCTTGTTATTTGTTTAAATTTACGATATTTATGATCATATAGATTTATTTACCACGATTAAGCTGAATAGACTCAACTTTCAGCCCTTATAATGTCGTTTATATCTAAGTTAAAAAAAATCGATTGGGGAGTTTGTGGAAAATTTCATCCTGCATCGATTGGTATATGATTTATACTTATAGGAATAAGAGAAATATGGATAAATTATGAATTTTTAGAATAAGTCATTTTTATGAGAATAATTGTATCAACTTTATTAGACTCAACTTCAATGATGTATAACCTCATTTATAAACAATTAATGAAAAAACTGTTTACATGAGTTCATAGAAAATTTTATTCTGAATCGAATTGTATATGATTTATGGTTTTAGGAGTAAGGGAAATGTGGATAGAAGTGGAATCTTTACGATAAGTCATTTTTATCAAAAATGACGAGTTTTGCCTTTGTTAATACAATTTACGCTTTTTAAGCAATTTCTTACATCATTTTCCGATTATGTTCTTGTCGCTAATATTTTTCGAGGTTTTATTATTCCCCGATGGCCAAACTTCATTGAGCTGGAAAATCAGTTGAAATAAGTTGAAAGTTGAGCGCGTTTTGTATTTTCTGAATCATTAGAAAAATTGCAGTTCTTTTTGCCGAGTTTCAAATCTAGAAATTGCAGTCGGCGCAGACTTGGACAAACTTTGATGTTTTGCTATTTGATTCAAGTGCAATTTGGTAATTGGATGCGCAAATTGCGATTAAAGTACCTGGAGAAAAGTTTGGAAAAACTGCAATTTGTTTTAAAGTTTATGTAAGTTTATGTATATCTAATTTGTATTAATTTATACAAGATAAAGTGAGAATTGAGTGGATTCAAGTGGAATTTCGGAAAACCTGATATTTTTCTGAAAAACTGTTTTCTATGAAATCCCAAAATCTTAAAAAGCTTCTGCTAAAGCAAATTCTTCACTTTCGACAGATTCAATAAAAGTTCCTAACTGGGAAGAATGGACAAAAGGGATATAGAACATTTTCAGAGAATAAAGACCATGCAGTCAATGTCACGTTAGTGGAAAAGTAAGTGGAAAAAACTCATGGTCGATAGCCAATAGTTTTAAAGAAATACAAATTTTCTTAATTATACAAACAGAGAATTGCACTCTCTTTTTGTCTCTTTCGTGAATGTCTTAAAACTTGTCCTTCGGCATTCACCGGCAACACTAAAACTTTTCACATTTGCATTTTATCATTTTGCACATTTACCAAAGTTGACGCGTAAAAATGCGGACAACTGGGGACGAAAAGTTGACGCGAAACTGCACGAAAGCATGGCATCATGAAATACTCTAGAGGTTTTAACGGATTAAAGATCAGGAGATAACGCAACGTCGAATTAACATGCGATTGCCTCAAACCTCTATTTTCTCTCTTTCGTTATCATTAGGAAAACAAAGGATAATTATATTCCCCCAGATTATTTTTATTTAAATAAAAATAATAAAATAATAAGATAGTATTCTTTTTATTTAAATAACATCGGAGTAAATTGAATTTTTAAGTAAATACGTTTTAATTACGTTTTTTACGTACTGTGGCAATAAAAGTTTCGGGGTTTCGGGGTAGAGTTGTATCGTTCTTGGGGCTCACCAACAGTCCCGAGTTTCTCTTGCGTCACCTTCCACAAGAAGTGCAAGATTCTCGTGATTGCAAAATTATACATATATTTCTGTAGTTTTTGGTAATTATTTAATTACTTCCTTGTCCCTCCCCCACCATACTCCACGCTCTTTTCGTACTTTTCCCCATCTTCCCTCTCAAATCTCTCTTTGCCTTCTTTCCCCTTCATCTTTCTCCACTCTTGCCCCTCCCCACAATTCTCACCTTTTTTTCCAGCTACTTCACTCTTTCCAACATCATCCCCTTCTCTCGTTCCCCTTTTCCTCTTCTCCCTATACCCATCTCCTCCCCTCTTCACCACCTTCCCCCCTCTTTACCATCAACCCCCTTTTTCCCTCTTCCCCACTTCCCTTTCATCTTCTTCCGACATTTTGCCAACCTCTTCCCCTCTTCACCATCCTTTCTCCCCCTCACCCTCTGCCCCAACACCTTTCTCCTGCTTTCCTCTTATTCCCTCTTTGCACACCTCTCCTTCTCTCTCCCGTCTTTCTTTCTTCCCATCTGCCCCTCCCTCTTGATCTCTTGTCAGATTTAATCTTAAATAGTAAATGTTGAATTACGATTTGAATTAATAGCGTTATCAAATGACTGTAGCTGTATTTGCCTCGCCGAATTGGCGAGATTCCTCGGACTCGCTTGGCTACTACTATTTTAGCGAATGCTAATTTGGCTTCTTATTAATTTGTTCAGCTTGATGGTGGGTACTCTTGGGAGAGCGAAGGAGTAAATTAGTTAAGTGGATTTCGAGGTACAGTCAAATTTTCTGAAAATGTGGCCTTTATGTTACCATAGAATCGATTAGTGTATTTCTCTAAATATTACGAGAGTACTCGACATTTTTCAGGAGTCGCACAGTTAAACAAGTACTTCCGGATTATTTCTTACAAGGTTATTTAATACATTAGAGAAGTTACGATGTTGGTGCTAACAAAAAGCAGTTAAACATAAAGGTTGAGGGAGAAAAAGTGCAGAAAAATGTAGGAAGTGGGAAGTAGTAACTACATTATTCTTTCTGAAACTAGTTAGTTCTATCAGAGAGGGAAAAGAACTACGCCAAAGTCGTTAATCCACCACACAAACTTGAAAGTGAATTACAGTTTGATCTCACATAGTTTTTGTTATTCGCTCCTTATACAGACTTTATCCGCTTCATACGATATGTAGGAGTGAAATATATGCAACGAGACTTATATCAGCATAATCTCTATTTCATAACCGCGGTGCACCGCGCATTATTATCTTCCTTTTCCGTCTTCTGCTGAGCAGAACATTGGTACGCAGTTTTGAAAAAGTTCTCTAAAAGATTGCGTGATTATCATAATAACATGCAAGTATCTCTTGAAGGAAGAATCCCGCGACAAAGTCCACTCACCCCGTCAGAATGTGCAAAAAATGAAAAACCACCATAGTGAAAAACCAAAGCCAGTCGGCGTCGACAATAAGTCGCCGCAAATTGCGGACGGCCACTGCAAACAATGAGCCCCTCGGCGCATTCTTTATCGTTTGCTCTTTACCGAACGCTCAAGCTTGTCCTCTTAGAGAGGTTTGGTTTAAATCGGCTTTGTTTTAGTGGAATTGTCAAGACGGCTCAATTGAATGTAGAAAATGATAGTAGAATTGTTGAACCGACAATTTCAGTTTTACTAGAATGATGCGCTACCTATCACCAGATGTACGTCACCCTCCATAATCATCAAAATTAGATTGGGAAAATGTATCAAGTCCGGTCAGGAGCATTATCATTTTCTCTTTCAGTCCACTTTCAGCTTCAATGTCATGCTGTAACCATCGAAACTGGGTTACGGACCTCATTCGAATCCAGTCGGAGGCATTATCATTTTCTCTTTCCATTTAAGCCAAACATTGATTTGAAAGAGAAAATGATAATACCCCCAACAGGATTTTTATGATATTTATTACTTTCTGATATTTATGAAATCTGACAAAGTTGTTAAAATGATTCGCGAAATTTTTTATAGGCTTTTTATAGTTTTCGACCAATTTTTCGCCGAAACTAAATTAATTAAATGAGCCAGCTCGTATTTATCGAGTTTCAAGCATTTTACGGCGTTAGTGCCGTGCGCGCCAGTAAGTTGTGCAAAGATTTTGCAAAAACATGCCCGGCAATAAACGAGTAATGTATTTTTGCGCGCGTGCACGTCCACGCCTGACAGCGCAGCAATTTGGCATTCGCATGAATATTGCATGATGCCCGATGGCAGCGATGCTAATATTTGGACGTAATCGCTTCTACCAACTTTCTAATTTAGCTGCTTTCTACTTTTTTCGCAAAGACCAAAAAAGGCCAATAAAAAACAACACAAAACATAAGTTTTCGGAAGTTTTAATACTGTTTTCCGGTATAGATAAAGTTTGTAGGTTCCTAGTCCAATCAGTAGCGCCATCTGGAGACGGAAAAAGTAAATTTATTACTTGGCACGAGATTGGAAGTTAGTGGAATATATTTCACGGACGTAATTTATTATGTAGTGAATATTTTCTATGTTTCTAATGATTGAAAATTGTTTGGGTTTTTGTAAATCCTTTTCTAAGAATAAATAGAGCTCGATATTGACGATTTCGACAAAAACGTTCT
Source organism: Weissflogia rhopalogaster (assembly GCA_019419845.2). NCBI lineage: Eukaryota > Metazoa > Arthropoda > Insecta > Coleoptera > Staphylinidae > Weissflogia > Weissflogia rhopalogaster. The sequence continues at coordinate 31,978 of WSZQ02135386.1, forward strand.
GTGGCTCCTCGAGACGCACGCAGCCTAACACTAAGCGTATGTGCTGTGAGAGAAACTCGATGACAGTCCAAGAACGCCAAGCGAGTACGTACAGAATTTTACTCCTGCGTAAAATCCGCGCCGCTCGAGTTTTTACACAGGAAAAGAAAACATTTTTAATTTCATTGGGTTGTACCGTGGAGTAAATTGAATGTCCTTGAAACATGGCCTGGCCGATATACTACTGAAGAAGAGATAAGACTAAACTTCAGTATATAAAGGCCTTCTATCAACTAAATGGACTAGCCTTCTTCAGTATACACCTTCAATCAACTGAATAGTCCAGTCATCTTCAATATCCAAAGACCTTCAACACATTGAAATGACCAGGCATCTGCAGTATATAAAGGCCTTCAACAGACTGATTGGGCTAGCCATCAGCCCATTTCCATTGATTGATTTTGGAGGTATATACCTCCACAGTAAGTAAAAAGGTGGCGTATCAGTAAACTGGAATGGAAGTGAGTGCGCAGTACCAACAAAAAATGTCCTCCCTTCCAGATCAGTCAACTCAACGTGACGCCCCTCCAGGGACATCTCTGGAGGTGTATAAATCAATTCCAATAAAATTTCCAATAAAATAGAACGGAATAGAGCCCTACGTACAAAAATCCAAATACTCAATTCCAGATCACTCACTTCAACCCACCGCCCCTCCTGGAACTACTCTGGAGGTGTATAAACACACCAGACCAAGGAAACATTCAGTCGTAAATCATTCCATCTCCTTTATTCCAATCACGAAACTTTGATGTAATAAACTAATGATCCTCAACTACAATAATTAATTCTCAATAACATGAAAAATAGACAAATAACTCCCAATTTCTGAAGTAATCTACAATCGATCAAGAACCCTTAATAAATTTAAAATAACTCCGTAGGCGAATCACAACAAAAGCCTTCGTCTTGAATTATTAATCATCTTCCAAGTCGTCCGACCACATTAGATTCCAGAATAATTGCATGTAAATGCAGTCAAATGAATGCAGACAGACGCCAGACGATAGTTTACGACGTGGCGGCGGGGGCGGTCGCACAAAATTAAACCAGTATATTAATGTGAATCCTGGAAGAAAACCCACCGTCATTCAATGACTGCCAACGACGAAGTAAAACTCAACATGACATAGGCAACCAAACGTACACATAAATCATGCATATTTGGTTGCATATCTTAAAAGAAACCTTGTTCAATTATACCAATTTCTAAGAGACATAATCAACCATATCGCAAAGAAATTGCATTAAAAAAAACGGTGAAACAACGGACATTAAAAATAATATGAACAAAAATAAACAAAAATGAAATACAAATTAAAAAGTTAATCAGACAAGCGTAATTACTCCGTAATTGAACATGGTCAAGTTATGTTTGTTTTGCTAATTGAGCGTTTAACTCAGTAAACTCATTAATATACAGCCTGGTGAGTTTTCTAACCTACTTTTTGTGTTTTATTATTTGTATTTTTTGAATTTTCATATTTTCCGTTTAAATTCTCGTTAATTTCTCATTTTTACTCTGCCTACTTAACTTTTAACTCAATTTAAGCGAAACGTACGAGTGTTTTGTAAACGGCGACCAGTTTAATTTATGGTAATCGGTGTTTTAATGAAGTTTATGTATTATTTGTACGCGTAAATCAACTCGATTTCCGAGGCGTGCTGCACAAGGAAGGAAAAGAAATTGAGTTAAGTTTGTATCCGTTGTAATTGAATTTCCAACTTATTCACTTCAGTTTCACACACTAATGAGAATTCTTGAAGAATAAGGTTAACCGTTGCAACTGCACTATTTTCGATATTACGGTAAGATAATTAGCTGATTGCTGAATTAGTAATTGCAGAATTATCTGAAAAAAAAAATTCCTGATTCATTTTTCATTCATTTTTCTTCATTTTTACTCTCTTTTTTTTCGAGTTTTTTTTTTTCAAGTTAAAATTATGTAAACTGTATTAGACTTCGCTGGAGACGAAGGAAAAAAATGCACCAACAAACTATGGAACTCAGTAACTTTACGAGGAGATAAGGAGTAATCTTATGCAGTTGTTTATAAGGTTAGAAACGCCGAAAAGTGGTTGGAAACGACTATAATGCGCCAAAACCCACACACAACACTCAATCTCACACAACACATACACACAAATACACACTCAACACACACATACACACACATGCTGGACGCACACACACTTGAACTTACACACACTTGAACTTACACACACTTGCACACACACACACACACTTCTATTATAAAAAAAATTATAAAATTATAAGCGAATTTCAGCCGAACTTCAAATTGGGCTAAAGTGAAAAAAGGCGAAAACGTTGAGCCCGACAGACAGCTGCTGGGAATTGCAACCTTTGGTGATGAGCTCGTCGCAAACACGATGCCGGATCGGGCGACACAACGCGACGCAAACGTGTTATTATCACACTCGTGTAATTGCCCCAAAATTGGAAGCGCACGAGGGGATACATCAAACCCGACGCTGTCCTTATTTTTGGACTACACGCGTGTGGCGGGTGCCCTATAAAAATCGACGTGATTTTCGACCGGAAAGCTGAAACTTTACCAACTGCAAAACATGCAACACTCTTGGAAAGAGCATATTGTTTTAATTAAATATAGAAAAAGCGTTTAGTGTTTTACTGTAGGCAACCCTAATGGCGAGATAAATGACATTTACGCAGCCTTTGCAAATTTTACGATTTTATGGCGCTGTTTTTTTTGGCGGTATCCAAAAATTGATATTTATACAAAACACAACTAACCACCGAGAAACATAAGGCGTCCGTCAGACTGACGTCTGACGTCGGGTCGCTTCACTTCGTGGCTTCCTTTGTCTGACTGATGTATTAAAAAGAGATAGATTGGTTCTTCGAGTTTCTTCATCTCAAGTATATCTTCAAGTATATTCGTAGGACAAAGATAGTCATAAAAGCACAAGGCCAAAGTCGGCAGTTTGACGCCCCCCTAACATGCCAAGAGAGAATATAGTTAAGTATTCGGCTTCGGTGTGATTGGTGCCGCAAAGGGGACAAAATGAACAGCGACAGAACACGGAATTCTCATTTGCATCATCTCATCCCTTATTCCTCCACCCACTACCATTCTCCTCCTTCTTATACTTCGTTTTCGTTTTGCCTCGAGCTTACATTTCAAGGGGGACATGATAACATATTCAATATCACCTTTTTCATATACAAGGCGATAAAAAAAACGTTCTAAATGAGCAACGTCAGTACAAGTGCCTTGATGCTCGTTTATTAAATTTGCCTACAGCGACATCTGCTGGGTATATTCTCAAAGTTTGACACATGACGTTCATTAAAACGCCATCTAGTGAGAATTTCATTTTTTTATAATTTTCTACTTTTTTTCATTTGTATAAATATTTTTTAACAAATTTTATCAAGAAGAAGAAAAAGATGAATAAATTAAAGATTAGATTTAATACATTCTATCTTCTCCAATGACATTTGAAATTTAAGATTAAGACGTGCGAAATTTTATTAGAAATTCCAACATGAAGTAAACATAAACGTTTTTTGAGACATTTTTTGTGACATTTCTTGAGTCACAATAGCATCGTAATCCATTTGTTTGCCGTTTTCTGTCGTGTATTGTACCATTTTTGCTTTTGCCTTACATCTGCTTTTTTTGCGCATGCATGGGAGGTGGAGGCGAGGGGCGGTTTTGCATTTTTTGCCCATTTGAATAGAACGTTTCGTTTTCAATATATTCCCAAGTGTTCTCGGTTTTCATCGTTGTCATTTTTGTGCGTCCAGCATATGTGTGTGTGTGTGTGTGTGTGTGTGTGTTAGTGGACGTCTGCATGTGGGTGTGTAAAATCCGATACAATTTGCAAGTTTTACATGATGTAGTACTTCGCATTGTGCACGTTCAATTTACATTAGAATAGGAATTGAAATGTTTATTGTAATCGAGATTTGGAATGAATGAGTTTTGGACTTTTAAAGTTTTAAAGAGATACGTCTAAAGGGGATTTTTGTTTATTTATAGAGAACTTGAAAGAACCATTAATAACTTTTAGAAGGTCAGGAATTTTATTTCGAGAAAAGATTGCAATGATATCGCAAAATATATAAATGAAGAGCTGAAACAAGACTTGCCCCAAAGCCTAAACATCTTTGCAGAATCAACAAGAACATTTAACAATTAGCGCAGCGACCAAGCACTATGCAAAGTCAGTAGGAATCTTGGAACTATCATTCTACATCACGCCACGTACGGGGAACTTCGAGCGTTTCACTCAACATCTGACGCGATCACTTGAAGTCTTGGAAGTCAGAAAAACCTTAATGATATCAAACAAAGAAAAATTCCAGCACAAAATTAATGGAAAACATTTTAACTTAAACTTTTTAACAAAAACTTTTAAAATAATTAATCAATCTGTTGTGAAGTATTATCATCCAGCAATAAAAAGAAAAGATGAAAAATACTCGTTAAGCTACGAGAATAAAAACACAGCTGTGCTGATTGATGCAATTTTGATTGAAATCATAATCCCTTTTGTGCTGAATTTCCACCCTTCTCCTCCTCCGCCATCGACGCGTTTGTTTTCTTCAAACTTGGCTGCACTCATTCACTCATTCTCGTCGTTTTTTTATTTGTCGTCAATCAAAGTAACGCTAATATCGCAGGCTACTAGCAAAACGATATGGGTCAATGCTGATTTAATTCACGACCCACTCAAACGCGCAATCTGACACATTGACATAAATGTATTCTGATGGGGATTAATGGGCTTTCCAAGGTTCTTTCCAAAATTCGCTTTAGTTGATCTTAAAAGTTGTTTGAATTCAAAAAAGTGTAAAGTGACAAGTGTGGAGGCGCCGGGATTTAATACTGACCTATCATTAATAACAGCCGCTTGCAGAATCAGGAAGGATTAATTTTTAGTGCAGCGACCTAGCAGTATGCAGAGTCAGCAGGAACGTATACAAACGTTCTATGCGATAATTGCATCTAAGAAAACTCCGGCTTAAGAATTCTGCAAAAACAGCGAAAAAACAATATAGTGCAACGACTTAGCACTATGTAAACACAACAGGTTTCAATGATAGTGTCGGATGTTGATGCGCACCTTATCAAAACATACAAATCCGAACAATTGTAATTTCGTAAAAAAAGTTTCAAAAATCCCAAAAATTGAAATAAACACTAATTTTCTAAATGAAAAATGAAAATGTTGTAGGGACTACTCAAATGTAGCCAAAATCAAATGCAAGAACTTTGAATTTACACCAAAATTCACTTTACTTGATCTCCAAAAGTTGTGAGAATTCAAGGTGTGAAATGGCGGAGGCGCCGGGAGATAATCGTGCCCGGCGCCTGCACCAAGAGAGAAAAGTATGTAAGTTTATTACCATGTCGTTTGGAAATAAACTGGAGGAATTTAAATCCTCTACGAGTGTGCGAAACGTGATCTAGTGCTACTTCGAATGAGATTGGGTTCAGGTTAAAACTTTGAAAGGAATCGGGAAAAAGGAATATGAAAAGAGAGTTTGCAATGAAGATCAAGAATCGAGTAAATTATCCGGAAATTCAGGCAATTAGGGTTATTGATTTATTTCTTATTGATAGGTTAGTAGAATAATAAGAAATTCAAGAGGATACTGATAAGAATGAGGGAAAAGCGTGAAGGAAAAATTCGGAAAGACATTAGTGTGGAAATTTATGGTGGCCGTTAAGTATATGTCGTAGAGAAATAATGTTCGAAGTCTGTAGATATTTACAAGGTGTTAAACTATAAAAAAATGTAGCGGAAAAAAGTATGGATATAGTAGTATATAGTATATAGTGCAGCGACTTAGCACTATGTAAACCCAGCAGGTTTCAATGATAATATCGGATGTTGATGCGCACCGTATCAACAACTGACAATAACATTGAAACAGTGAAAATTAGAACAATATTTTGGTTCAACGACCTAGCACTATGCAGAGTCAGGAGGAACATGCTCCCCAATACCAAATTTGATCGTAGGGCTGAGAGCTTGTAAACCATTAAAGTTTACTAGATTTTTCTTTATTTCAAAAGTTTAAAATGAAAATAATTGAAAAAAAATGTATTCTAGAAACTATTTCCTGGGAAATACTACTCTTCTTGGAAATACCAAAAAACACTAACCTTAATTAAAAATATGCAAATTTCAAACTAAAACTCTCCACAAAGACAAACATCGCCGCCAATAAAAATGGCTCTAGGTTGAATTAAAGTCGCTCCGAAAACATTTTAAAGCCGCAATGAAAACACACAATCACGCGCCAAACAAGAGCGTCCGAGAGAGAGAGAGAGAGAGAGAGAGGCTCATAAAAAGATGATATAAAATTGTAAATGAGCGTGTAAATGAATGAGTGCTGTTTGATCGTTTGCGTTCGTGGAATAATCGGCCGCAGGCGGCAGCGGAGCCGTTGGGGGCGGTAGTAGCGCAACTGACAGCAGAGACAAAAGAGATTTTTTAACTACGCCAAACCCTCGCTACCCCACTCCGTCACAAGCATACATTTGTACTGTATGATTTACTGCCGAACTCGAGACTGCAAACGTGACTGTGGCGCGGCTGGCTGAAAACAGCCACCCCCGATGTAAAGCGAAGCAATTTCTGTTGATTGCAACAGAAATTGGGTTATTGAAACACTACGGATTTATGATTGTCTAAAAATTCAGGATTTTTTATAATGATTTAAAATCGTGCTAGACAAAAATTGGTCAAAAATCGTAAAATCTATATATCTTGAGAACTATATGTTGTTCTACAAACCCCAAATTTCGTGAGGACACGGAGAAACTATATGAAACAATACACTGTGAGTCTCATCCCGATCGGAGCTAGTCAAAAATTGCTTGAAAATTATAAAAATATCTCGAGAACTATGTGAGCGATGAACTCTATATTTTGTGAGGATACGCAGAAACTATATAAAGCAATACTCCGTGAATTTTATCCCGATCGCAGGTAGTGAAAAATTGGTCAAAAATCGTAAAATCAAAAAAATCGAGAACTATGTGAGTTACTTAAAAAAGTTATTTTAACCCAACCCAATTTAATTGACAAGCTGTTTTCTAGTGTCTAGAAATGTCAAAAAAATATCGATACCTCCAAATAGACATAAAACATAACTATTGCATTTTATCGAAATATAATTTGAATTCCAAGCTAAACTACTGGAAAACCATCAAATTGTACAGTAATAGTGCATGAAAACGCATGAAATCAACTAGAAAATGTCCTGGAAACTCAAAACTTTTCTCTAGCGCAATGAAATGAAAGCGCAATGAAATATAAAACCTCCTCAACTGTGTTTTACGTAAATATCGATACAATTAATTGATGTAAATAATACGCATCAATGAACAATGAATAACAATCGGGTTTTTTCACAACAAAAATATCGAATTGCTTTTATAATTCGAAGTATATAAAATAACTCTTATATTTCGAATTATATAAGCAACAAGATACTTTTATATCAACACTCGTAACACCTCAAAGCAGCAGAGCAAAAATAATGAAAATATAAACGAGATGAAACATATAATGAGATGAACAAGAAAAAATGAAATGAAAATAAAACGACAAAAAAGTTGTTGACATCAAAAGGAACACACAATATGAAAGAAGCGAAGTAAACCGGCGTTGATTAAGTAAATTCGCGTACGACAAGTACATTAAAGATATCTGCAAACGCGTTTCGTGACGAGGGCTATATTTTCGTATCGTACACACGGCGACGAAAAATTATGAAAATCTATTAATAAGCCCCCGCCTTGGCATCTTACATTATCTGGCAATATTCAGTCCAAGAGTAGCGTGTACAACGCTTCTGCTGTCGGTAGGAAAAACTCTATTTTAGCCTAGCGTAAAGAGGAGCAAGGAAAATAGAGTTTTCCTGGCCGACATCTGTCCAATTTATTTTCGAGTTCAAGTACATGCACCGCACGGCGGCGACATAATTTGCTCGCTCGGCGGTACTAACGACAGCGATGGCGAGTCACTGCTAACGAAATAAAGTGCGAATTTTTCCCCTGCGAAAATGCTAAAATGTAAAGTGTGCAAATTAAACACGATGTATCTGTATGCTTACAGACGTATTCGCACTTATGTTATTAAGCGTCAAAATATCTATTTGCTAACAATATTTTTTTGATGTAAATTTTTGTAAAGTTTGAAATTGAGAGTGCGGCTCGTTTTTCTAGTTTCAAACAGCGAAATTGTTATTTACAATTGGATAATTAAGATTTTCATTAGTTTACGATTAGATATGTAGGGTTGGTTGTATCACAATAAACGAGAATGTGGAGTGGAATGGAGGATTGGCTCGCTGATGATGACGGAATGGCTGATGGAAACAGACTGACTGATGCCGATGGGCTGGCTGATGAAGGCGGACTCATCGATGAAAACGGACTCGCAGGTGATGATGGGCTGACTGATCGAGATGGACTCTGATGAAAACGAACTTACTGTTGAAGACGGATTTCTTTCATTTCATTTCATAAATGCAACCATCTTTTTTATCGTCCTGAACTTTGTGCAATCGCCTCAAAAAAAAACACTTTGCACTACATCCAAATTTCGACACTAGAATCGTAAATTCATTTTACGCAACGATTTACGATCCAACCACTCATGGAAACGAGCCGTTCATTTCTATGACCACTTGTACATAGTATGCCGGCCGCGCAATTACATTAAACTAGCAAAACCCATACTTTTGATGAAACTCTTAAAAAATTCAGTGAACTTTTGTTAACGACACGTAAAAATCTACCATTCCTACTTTTCCTAACGAACTCCGAGTCATTACAATCAGCTGTCTGACGAGTATCTTTCGATTTTTATCAAAAATTCGTCCGAGATTGCAGAACGCCGATTGTGAGAGACGAGCGCAGCGAAATTATCATCAAGTGCAGTGTTCAGTGCGTTTGAAAAAAGAAACGACGGCGAGTGTTCGAGTCAGAAGCACAAGACTTGATGACCGAAGTTGAATACAATAAAATAGCTAAATGTTCGAACAGTCGTCGCCGGCGGCAGTGGCGGCGACGGGGACGTCAAATGGGTGGAAAAACTGGTCGTGTGTGAACAGAACCGTCGTTTTTAGACATTCTGATCGGTCTTTAACATAAACGCACAGAGAGATGATAGGTACAGACAGAGAGAGTAGGACAGACAGAGAGAGTAGGACAGACAGAGAGAGAATGAGAGAATGGGAGAGAGGCCGAAAAAAAAAACGTTCGTTGTTCTTGTCTTTGCCTGCCGTTTGCAGATCTAATAAGAACTGACCTTTAACTTTCCGTTCAGGAGCGTATTGAGGAGTGCCTCAGATATCTGCGTCGAAATAGAATGTTACACTTCTGGAAAAGACCAAGAAAACGACAAGTTAATGAAACGCTTACAATTTCAGTCAAGTTTTGTAGGTTAGGTGAGGATGAATGTCCCATGAGAGTTTGTGGCAAATTCCTAAAGAAATCGATATAGAGTTTCATGTTACTTAAATTAGACTAAAGTTAGGTTAGGTTAGTTTAGGTGTTAGTTTAGTTAGTTGAAGTTAGGTTGGTTAAAGTGGGCTTAGTTGAGATTTGGTTAAGTTAGGTTAGTTGAGATTAGTTGTGATTAGGTTAGATTGGAATCCATTAGGATTAGGTAAGGCTAGATTAGGCATTCATCATTTTCCCTTTTCCAGTTACTGCACTTCGTGATTTACATCCTAAAATTTACATCCTACCAACGCTGCAGTCATGCAGCTTGACCATATAATGGTAGTAGTGCGTTCGACAATCTAAACATCTTTTAGGTTTAGATAAATTGAGGTTAGGTTGAAGTTGGGCTAGGTTAGGATAGATTAGTTGAGATTAGGTTAGGCTGGAATGCATCAAGTTAGGATAAGCCAAAAAAAACAATTTGAGTATTAATCAAACATTTTGAAAGTTTATGTATACAATCGGTGAAAATCTTTTTCTCTCTCTCTCTCTTTTTTTTTCTCTATCAATATTTGCTATTTGCCTGAATTCTATGAATTTTTCTCAAGGGTATTTGAATATTTCACCCACTCAGATTTATGTGCTTTCCTTTCTTGTAATATGCTTAATATATTCCTCTTTTATCATTTTTATCTGTGCTCCGGGCACTGTATTATAGTCTATCTACTTGAATATGAATAATTCCTTTATGTGTTTAATGTAGTCTCTTTAGCACAGCTTTTCGACAATTTAAAAAATATATATGCAGCGATTTATTCGCAGTGTAAATATTTTCCATATTGTAAACAATTTCGATACTCCTTCTAGGTCTCTCATTTTCACACTTTCCATACTTGTCTTCTTCTTTCTACTTGCGTAGTCTTCGTAGAAAACCCAAAATTTTGTCACAGCTTTGAGTCTACCCCGAAACCCCGAAACTTTATTACTGCTCTTGACTTTTCAAGTACGGTTGACCGCACCTTCATTGTTAAGTTAATC
>WSZQ02135497.1:0-20207 GCA_019419845.2 Weissflogia rhopalogaster
AGAATGCAGTTTTTATTTACGATAAGGTAACGATTTTCCTAAATATAACTATGTAAACTTATTTTATAAACGTCATAAATGCGTTTTAAATGCGTCACATTATACACCACTCGTTATAATAACCTCTTCAGTATATTGTCATAACCATTAAGGTTATAACATTTTGTACGTAACCTTTAACAATCAATAATCAGAGTTAAAAAATAGTTTTTAAAACCGAAAACGAATTTGAAAGTAATTAAACGTTACTGTATAAAAAGTTGTTAATAAAATGTTATTAAATTATCGACTACAAATGTTCAAAATAAATAACACAAATGAATAATGATCATTTTGATTATTTCTTTGTTGTGATAGAAAATGTATTCCATTTGGCAACACATTATTCAATGTTGGACGTGAGAAGGAGTTTGTAGAAATTTATTTATATAAAGTTTTAAATATCAAGTATGTATGTTACCAATAAACATAAAAAAAATAACTGACACAATTTTTAAATGTTTTGTCTATAATTTATAAGAATAATTGTAATTTATTCATGCAATTGTTGTTATTAACATTAGTCAAGTCCTAAAAGTTGCCTATTGTAATATACAAATTTTCAAAAAATCATTGACATATGCAACCAAATGCACCAGTCAACCTTCGTAAACAAGTCGGCGACAACGGTCTAGGAAACGCAGTGAAAAACAGCATCTATCGTGGGTAGCATTGACATTCGAATCACACCTGTAATCAGCAGGCAAGTCGCGGCGGGCCGGCGTTGCAATAGCAATACGGTGTGAACTTGAGCGACGGTCGCCCGCGACGTTTTTCGGGGCTCACCTTGTACCCAAATCCAGGCCCGTTTATCTGCGCGGGCGCCGCATTTGGCCTGTTTTTGAAAGTGACAACCTCTACTAGAGGCGCGCACGCGCTTGCGCTTGCCTCACTCGCTCGCGCTTCTGACACGAACCGCGCGCGCAACAATCGCAGCCGGACTAGCGCCGCGAATCGCACACCACACACACATCGTATCGGTATCTCGTTCTCGCGCGACGCAGCGTATTTTCGTCATAGTGCTCGTCGAAAAATATCCCCCAAAGAGTGAGTGTGCGTGCGAGTGGTGCGACACCGAAAAACGCCAACTTCGTTACTTCACGACCAGCGAGCTGGTGTGCGTACGATTTCAGCTGGTGCAAGGCAACCAGCATCTCTCGCGAGTGGCTACCAACGTGCAGCGCAAAATCGTCACCGTCGTCGACGACGTCGTCGGTCTTTCTACCACTTTTATCTCGCTAGCGCCAGCCCGCTCTATATAAATGTTAAGATGTTTAAGCGTTCGCTATCGTGGTTTATTCTTGTATTTACGCTGCTGGAATTCGTAGCGAAGACGCAGCTCACGACGTACGACAGCAGCAGCCACGGTGAGTACACCAACGACTGTTATTGTTTATTATTCAATACGTCCAAATTCACTCATAATCAGCACTGTGATTACCATACGAGCAATGAGTGTCACAATGAAAATGAAATCTTACTATTTCGCTGCCTTTACTTGTTTTACTTAACTAATCACCGTTTTTTTTCTATGTCTTTCCTGCAGGCTTTATAAACAACAATCATGACAGATACCTCGCCAAAGAAATCTCATCGATTCAAGATGTGAGTGCCTTATTTTAATCTAGTTGTTTCTCTCCTCATAAATATGCAAGTGAATCTTGTCATCTCTGTAACTGTATATCATGTTTGTACGTAGTAATAATATGCATGCCTTGCATATTTATATGCAATATTTTGTTCTAGGAGCTCACTGATATGCAGGGTGTCATGATCAACAGCAAACTCAATCCCAAGCTGCAAATCAGGTTCAATCCGGAGGTGTTGGACTTTAAGCAGAGGTACGATACATTTCTGGTTTATTTCTGGCATATGCACGCACATGTTGGCGGTTTTCTTATAATTCATTCTCTTATAATTTGTTCGTTACTCTTTCTAGGCATTTGGGAGTGCCACATTTGGAAAAAGTGATGTTGTTCAACATTGATTCAAACTACAGTGTTGATATGACTTCAATTTCTGGAAGTACTGTTCATTTTCATAGTTCCTTTTTTGAAAATAAGGTAATATTTGATTTTATTCCACATTTATATTTTCTTGATAGTAAGTTTTACCTTACTGTTTAATGAGTTAACAGAAATAGAATTTTGAAATATTTTTTAATTGTTCTAGAAAATTCCTCCACTTGGTAACACAACATTCAACGTTGTATTTCTGGGACGGGAGGAGGGTTCTGTAGAAAGTAATTTATTTATTCATACAACGCAGGGCCACTTTAAATATCAAGTAAGTGCACATGTTTATTATTTTAATTATAATGTTATGCTAGTGTTACTCAAATGGGTAAAATTTAAATTATAAATCGTAGTCTGTAATTAATTTGCAATTTTTCTGCGATGTAAATATATAGTGTCAATTTTATTATAGTTTAGGAAACGCTTTTTAGGAAACATTATTTTCGCAATGTTTAAAGAGTTTAAGTATCGAAAAACTAGTCATATGCCGATATAGACAACTATCTATACTTCAGTTCGATACTCCTCGATATTTTAAGTATACCTTGTTTCGTTACTTTGATTAGCAACCTATGATTCCCAGTAAAGGTTTCAATGCTTTTGATATCTTTTTATTGACATTTCGTTTCGTGAAAAAAGTATATTATACCTTACCGCACAACACAGTGCAAAAGGTACAGGTACTTTAAAGAATGTTTACACCCCTACATGAAATTTAACCATTAAACTTATTTTTATTTAAATGAATTTAGGTAAAAGGCGACAGCGTTTTCAGTCCGTATCGTTTACGGCCGATCGTCAACGTGCGACTTCCGCTGAACGCGACCTTCTCGCCGGTGATTTACTTCCACAATCCTTTCGAGGAGCCAGTGCAGATCGTAGAGATCTACTGCAGTGGCGGCGACTTCCACCTGGAGTTGCCGAGCGGCGCGATGGAGGGTCCCAAGGATATGTGGGAGGTTGCGCCGTACGAGACGAAGGCGATTATTCGCGTACGTTTCGCAGGCGGCAGCGGCGGTGGTGGCAATGCCGAGCAGAATCACACGTCGTACGTGCGCATCAAGCTAAACAAGATGCGCGCCGATGATGTGCTCGTCGTTCCGCTGGAGGTGCAGGTCGCCGGCGATGCGCTGCTGTACGCACCGCAAGGCTACGTGGATTTTGGCGTCGGCGGTGCCGGCGATCCGCCGCGTACGCACACGCTGGCACTGTGTAATCCCTTCCGGAAGGCGGTACGCATTGCTGGCATTCAGACTAGCTCGCCGAGCGTTGCCGTCGAGCTGCTGGACGCGGCACGAGTGATACCGCCGGTGCGTGGTGATGAGAAGGCGCGATGTGTGGACGTCGCCAAACTCGTCCTGAATTGTAAGTTTTCATTTATTTTGGTTATAGACTCTTTTTAACATTTCTTATTTTAATACTGATTAAACCCGGAAATTAATTATTCTAAAATTTTCTTCGTTTCATCTTCCATTCAATGAAGATAATGTTTAATATATTTTTTTTAATGAATTATTATTATTTTCTTCCTAAATTAGGGAAAAAAGCCTACGACACTAAAGACTTTTTTGGAAAGTTGGTCGTAAAGTACAAAAACGCGAATAGGAAGACGGAGGTACCCTATTACGTGACTACGATTGAAGGAGGCTTCACGTACAATGTTTCGCAAACGACGTACTTCATACCAAGCAACAGTAAGTTGGAAAAGCCTGAAAATCGCCGAATTACTATCAAGAATGACTTTCAAACGCCGGTGAAGCTACTCAATGTTACACTTCCACCAGAAGCTCAACATTATTTTCAGGTAATTATTACAATTAATAATTTACATATTTATGTATGACAAGACGATACACAATTTTCCTAATTGACGTATTTCGATCTATTCATTTTTATTACTCTTCTAATTAAGGTTAAGATCGTTTTTTGTAGATTACAATGACATTCCAATGTGCATTGTCAACTTATTGTCTATTGTGTCAATTTATGATTGTTTTTATGTTTCTAAAACTTAATTTGGCAAATACATTGTGAGATCACAGAATTTAGGTTATACTGATATCCCATTCATTTAAGGGTTCTTAATTTAAGTTATCTTAAATCTAGAATATAGTGTTTTATTCCTAATTTTGTAGATAGATTAACCTAATTACTAGAAAAAGTAATTCATATATTTCAATAATTTATGAATATAAATCGATATTTATAACAGCGCTAATTCAAAAATAATGTTTCGTCCATTAGAATAGTAATATACGCTCGAGATAATCGATTTGTTCGTTTTGTTATCATAATTGTGGCTATGCCTGCCCGAGTATCCTAACTAATTTGAGGTGTATTTCTTTTCAGGTGACAGAATTCAGCCCAATCGTGTTGAGGCACGCCGAAGAACGCGTCGTGTTCGTAGTGAAGTTCAACGCAGGCGCCCAATGGGCGCACATGAAACTGAATACCTTCATCGAATTGCACACAAACATTTCAAGTCTGCACTTTCCACTAGTCAGTTACGATGGAAAATTGGATTTGGTATGTTACGTGTTTTTTTTTAAGAAATAGAAAGAGACGTCTCTTTCTATCTGTTTTACATTTTCCTTTTTAATTTCCGCCTACGCATTTCAATAATAATAAAATGTCATGTAATGCTCGTATTAGACACGTGTGTGGCGTGCGTTGGTAGGCGCACTGCCATCAACAGGTAATTAGAGTTGTTATTGATTCTGCCTTTCTGTTTGTATATGTCGGCTTGAATAATTTAGAAATTACCGCACAAAAGCAAGGACAACTCGCTGGACCTAGGCCTGATCAGCGTCGACACGAAGAAGGATTCGTACATATTGGTGATAAATAGGAATCCGATTAGCATTGATATTAAGCAGGTGACGACGTCGATTCCCTCCGGCCATGTGGAGCTCTTGGGCTGTGGCAGCGGAGGCGACTATGAGGTGGCACTGCTGCAGGAGTCGTATGCGAATATGACGCAATGCGATGAGAGGCTTGCGACGAAGGAGTATGCCGTTCTCAAGTTGACTGTGCGTTCCGGCAGGTCGGAGACGCAGATTTGGGGGGATATTTCGATCAACACGCAGTTCGAACAGCTGTCGATTCCCGTGCATTTTAAGATTGCGTCGGGACGATTGGAGATTGGACCTGATCGTCTTGTGTTTGATCAATGTTTTCCTGTAAGTTCTCTTTATAGTTTTTGCGTGGTTATATCAAGTCTTTAATGGGATTATGAATTTTTAATGCGCTATGAAAACATGTTATATTTCGAGTATTATTGCACGTGCAGTCTATACGCGGAGCCTCATAATCTCAGAGATCGACAACATGTGTTTATGTTTATATATGTTTAACTATTTACTGACAATTTTATTTCAGTATAAAATTTGTTCTCATCCACTTCGGATACACTCATCCTTCGATCATCCTATGGTAATCGAAGACATCCTCAGCATCCCACCCGACGAACGCATCACCTGCGAACACGCCGGCCACATTCTCGGCCGCGCCACGAAATTGGTTGGAATCCTGCAGCTGGACCCGAACAAGCGCTGCGCGCACGAGTGCTATCTTGGCATACAGGACGCCGAAACGCGCGTCTATTGGCGCAAGTCCATTGCCCTGCCGCCGGCGTCCACCTGTGACCTGGACCTGAATCTAGTCAATATCCTCTACCATCGCTACCTGAACGAGACGTCGCACGGGCGCACGCAGTGGCAGAATCTCACCATGCGTATGGACACGTCCGAAGTGAAGGGCCATCATTTTAAGACACGCGTTCGTATGTCATGGCCGACGCTCGTCGTCGATGAAACCTTTGAAAATAAGTCTGCTGTGATGTTTCCACTTACGCAAGTAGGCAACACAACGTACCGCAACGTCACGCTTCGAAATCCATCGAGTTATGACCTCCTCCTGCAGATTGTCATGGATACATTCTATCCACGTTTTGACATTCTCTTTGAGGGCCTGCCGCCGGTGTTTGTGGCGCACAGTCACGATACTTTCGTGCGGTCAAAACACGGCTTCTTCTTCGAACCAAACTCCAATAGTAAACAGTTTCCGAATGCGTTCAAGAATTCCCTCACAGTGCTATTGAAACCCAATGAGACGCTCACGTTTCGTGTAGGGTTCAAAGCAGTCGATTCTAATCCGAATATGGGTTTCCTGGTTATACGTAATAACCTGACAATAGTGGAGATGATTCAATTGAGTGGTCGTGGTGCACTGCCACATTTTAAATTTGGCAATAGAAAACCAGGCAGTTCCCAGCAGCCACTACTGTTTGAATTCGGGGAGAAACATTTGAAGGACTGTGATTTAGCTGTTAAATCAAACTCTGGTAGTATTCCAATTATCAGTTTGAAGCGATCATTCACGGCGAAGAATAACGGTGAGATTCCAATATTTATCAATAGTTTCTATATCAATTCGATGCCATGCGAAGGCTATGGTTTTAAAATCTTAAATTGTGAGCCGACGATTTTGCTGCCGAATGGTACGAAAAAGATTGATATTGAATTTACGCCCGATTATACGCTGGCGAAAGTAACTCGAACGTTGATACTCGACACTAGTCTCAACTTTCCGGTGAACTACACACTTGTGACAACTATACCGGCGTATTATCTCTCTGTATGTTCAAGTGCGATCGAACGCCCTGAATGGGAGTACAATATGTATGTTCTTACAACGAGCATTACGGTATTTGCTCTTTTAATTGCGCTTGTTTTGGCTGTGATGGATTCGGAGAAGATATGCATGGAAGCCGTGTACCATCTCACGCCACATAGTAATGTTCAGCACACTTTGGATTTGCGATCGATTGGTGCTCAAACTCGGCAGGAGCTGCAGTCTGCAAAGACGGAGGTGGAAACATCTAGCCGCAAAAGCACTGAGAATGTACTTAAACCCGAGTGTTCGTCCTCGACGTCGGCAACAGCGGCGGCGAAAGTCGATGCCGAGAAATACACCGCCGTTGTTCCAACTACTGGCAAAACAAAGAAAAAGAATCGCAAACTATCGGATCAGCAAGATCGTGAGCGTGAAAACCATAAAAAGCAATGGATGGAGGCCCAAAAGTTGAAACACGAAGAGCAGAAACACAACCAGGAGGAAAACACCACGAAGAAGCATTCGAAGAAGAACGCAAGTCATGGCCAACCAAAGAAAATAGATGTAGCCAAAGGAGGGAGTACACCAGCGCCGGTTTCCGAAGAAGAGACGTCTTCGACAACGACGGAAAGCAGCCATAGTAACTTAAGTAACTCTGAGGAGAAGAAAAGTAAGAAGCAGCCAGTGAAACCCATCGAAAATGTGACGCCGAGCTCATTGGATAAAGAAAACGTTTATAATAAGACGCAGCAACAACGTGAGAAGCCTGGAAAGGTTAGGAATAAATATCTGCAAGCGGAGAAACCTAACCTTGTGCAAGCGCCAACTATGACTGAAAAAGAAGTGGAGAGGCATACTACTGAGAAGGTGATTATTGAGAAAGTCAAGCCGAATCGTCGCGAGCGACGTGAACGCGAGAAGAATACAACACAAAAGAGCCAGAATGGTGATAGAATACATAAAACAGTTGAGAAGGAGAATTTTGGCGGAAATCGCCTGAGTCCCTCGACGCAGCTATTGCAGCAAATTGGGTTGCATAACTCTCAACAGGTTGGTTCGAAACCAGTGTCGCCCGTGCCCAGTTCGGTCTGGAACGAGAGTAAAGCCTCATTCAGTGATGTGGTGGGACGTAGTGAGGCCATGGCAATGTCGCCCGTTGGCGTAACCAAAACAACGGGGCTCACTACGAAACCGACGATGTATGTGGAGCCGTATAAGCAGGCGTTTATTCCACCTGCACCGCAAGTTCAAGCGCAACCAGCGGTTACCTACTCGCATACGCACTCGCCGAAGTTGGCCCCCATTGGATCACGTGAACCACGTCCGCGTACCACCT
This sequence comes from Weissflogia rhopalogaster, assembly GCA_019419845.2. Taxonomy (NCBI): domain Eukaryota; kingdom Metazoa; phylum Arthropoda; class Insecta; order Coleoptera; family Staphylinidae; genus Weissflogia; species Weissflogia rhopalogaster. Next base: position 8,005 of record WSZQ02135497.1, read on the forward strand.
CCGACTATAATAGGTTCTACACCGAAGCGTATGAGAGTACGAATTGGTTCCTTGACGTCGACCAGCATCATCACATTCATCCCAATCATTCAAACTCGCAGACGACCACCAATGCTAGTAGTACAAACAACTCGTCTTGGTTTAATCCGATACCAATGCCACCGTCAGCGGCTGCCACTGCCACTTGGGAGAATCCCCATTACGACGGTCAAACCCTCAGTGATACGACAAACTCTACGAATACGTCGAATTATCTCTGGGGTTCGTCGGTATGGGAGCCGTGGACGCCCCCAGTGCCGCGAACGCCTCCAGGTTTTGCGCCGCAAGCTAGAGATGATGAAGTGAGTCGGTTGGACCATGCTATGCAATCGCAAGCACTTCACCAACCGGCTTCACAACAGGGACTCCAGGCGGGACACCAGCAGCAAAATGGGAACTACAATCCGTTCGGGTTTCGTAATATTTGGACTGCTCAGGTGCAGCATGCGGACACGTGGCTGCCACGTGGGCAGTAACCAACCGATCGGCAAATTTTCGGCAACTCTGGCGTTTTGCGATTGATTCGATTCGATGTTCAGCAACTTTTTGAATGTTTTCCTGAGATGATTTGCACGTCTATACTTAACTTCGTGTCCTGCAAGCGTGAGGTTTGATCATGATAAGCGGCGGCGGCGGCGGCGTAGTGTGTGCGTTGTCGAATGGTAATGTTTACGTAATTCTGAAGACTGTTTCTAATTAAATCACCTATTCCTATTCTGGAAATGCCATAGGCGGACGCGATGCGACTTTGTTTTCCTCCCGTTTACTACTCTGACATACATAGAATGCTTACTTTTGTTGATAACGATACAACATTCAGTTAAATAAATGTGAATGCAAGCAATACATCTTGTTTTTTTTTCAAAATCTCACAGGATTTTATTACAGGACTGAAGTGGAGAACAATAAATTAGTACTAGAGTGCAATGAATTTAATTGCGAAATAAAAATCGTATAAAAAATAAAAGTACGGTCCTGTCAAATTTATGCAAAAGAGTATATCTCTGTCCAACATTTGAATATACTTCACAAATATAACCTATAATTCGAAATCTTAGGTTAAATTTGCCCGTAGAAATCTGCGCTTAAACTGCTCCACCACAAACACAACAAAAATGGTAAGAACACTAAATTCCAATATAATTTAATTCACTAACTCTATAAACATTATAGAATATCAGCCGGTTCTTCACTGCAATCACAAATGATTCATTAGCATTCAGAAATCTTACTCTCTCACGATTTTCTCACGCCTTCAGTACACAACCAGCAGTGTCCGAAAAAAACAACGAAATTACTCAACCACAGCAAACGGAAGCATCCCAGTTGGATAAATTGTATAAAACTCTTGAACTGGAATTGAAAGGCAATGATCCAGCTGTGCTCAACAGTTATGCAAAATTTGCGATCACTGCTGGAAAACATTTTGATCTGGAATCAAAGTCGTAAGATAAATTTAATATATCTTCAAAATAGTTTAGAGTATTTTATTTATAACTAATCTTTTTTGAGGTGGAGTTTGAAAAAACCTAAGCATGAGCGCTTCACCATGTACAAGTCCGTGCACATTTACAAGAAACACAAGGCGCAATATGAACTCAGGACATATTTCACGTTTGTTCAATTTAAACATCTCACTGGATCTACTTGTGATACTTTAGTTGAATATTTACAAAGGAATTTACCTGAGGGCGTTGCATTAAAAACGTCAAAGGTTTGTTTTGATACAGATAAAATAATTCGATTACTTTAAATAAGTGTGGTTTCAGATTGAAATACAAAAAATGCCGGACTATTTGGAATCTTAGAGTGTTACAGTTTTCCTTGGAATGTTTTTAGATACTACTTTCTAGATAAATGAATAAATTTGGAAATGTCATTTTGTATTTGTAGTAGAATTTATTATTATCCCTTACCAATGTCAATCTCATATCTTGTATTGCAATATTTAAAAACAATAACGCCGCAGTTTAAAATGTGTCATATGTTACAAATTCGCATGCTACAATGTTTTTAATAATTGGTATAAAAACGTGAATGCGCAAAATTCTCTAGAATATTTAGTAATTTTTAATATGCGCGGCGTCATCAAATGAATAATGTACAAAGTTCAACCACATTTGAAATACAGATTCCTACTTGAGCTTTTTAACAGATCTTTGTAATTTTATTCTTATCTAAAAGATACCACTGCAGGATTTAAGTTCCGTAGCAAACTTTGAAAAAAAGTTTAGAATTAAGATTTTCCTGAATTGTATGAAAAATTTAACTTATAAATCCTCCAAATTTATCTCTTCGCCTCTATTCGCGAATAGGTAATGTTGAATTTGGCATTGCGAACTGAATTATATTTCAATAAAAGGCTTTCTCGCATTTAAGAAGTTTTATTGTTTATTTTTCTTTTCTTACAAATTTCCATCCGTAAATTTACATTATATTGCCTTACATTGTCATCTTTCATTTTTACTATTTTTGATTGGTTTCAAAACATTTTTGCTTACAATTAGTGAGGGTTTTAGTCTAGTGGTTAAGGTGTTTGCGTACTGTTTGGGCGCAGCGGGTTGAAGTCCCGCTTGCGGAAGAGAGAAACCTTTTTTTAGAATTTTATTATTTAATCGTACGTTTTAGTAAAATAGAATGGTCAACCGCCGGTTCGCGGTTCGCAGTTCGTTTTCCCGGTGGGCTGCAATCTTATAGTCCGCCGCTTTCATCCAAGTCGCGACTCACGAGCACCCATTTCATTAGAAATATTGCCGATCTCGTGGAGGTTCGAACCCATGATCTACTGCGCCACATTCGCCGACACTGTGCCGCCTGGACGGTATGCACCTGGTCGAAATTTTACGGATTACAATGGACTCATTTTCAAACTTCTAGTTTATAATGTACAGAGAATAATATTGCAATATTTTTAAATGTTTAAATGTGTACGTTTTGATGAAATTTGTAACAAATGAAAAATAAATAATAAAACGTGAAACGAAAAAGTTGACACGAATAAGGCGATTTAAGTCGGTTAAGACGTAACAGACGTGTAATAAGTGTCTAGCAACCCTTCGAAGTTGTTGAATTCATTACATTTAAAAAATATGCTTTAACCGGCAAAGGTAATAAGAACAAAAACATTTTCGCAATGGGAAGCAAAAGAGAACGTGTTGCAGTAATGAATAGGATCATCTCTAAATTTATGAGACTTCGAATACGGGTTCTATAGCTTATTGTCTATTACTGGAGAGTTTGTCCTAATATATCTCCAGTATCACAAGTTCCCGATCGATGACAATATTCCGCGATAGGCGCGTTCTAAATATATTCCGCGGACGATGCCAAGAATGGTGGAGCGTATTTTCGGCATGGCGCGTACGATCGCACATCGATCGCAGTGCGGCAAGTCATCGAAATCGGGACGACTGAAAAAGACGCACAATGTAGCATGAAACCCAAACAGAAAGCGCAATGAATTGAAACCGTTGAGTCGAAGTGGGTCATGGTGCCGTCGCCGCCACTCGTCTACCAACCCCCGGCCAGCGGCGCCGTCGTGGTGCCGGAAAGGCCGGGTCGATTCGATCCCTATTCGCAGTTCGCCCCTCTCTCCCTCACACCCGCAGTTGCATTTGCAGCGTAAAACCCTGACCTACCTCAACGCTGCCGCCATTATGCCGATTTACACCTACACGTTTTCCAAAAGTTTGCAATACGTGACGTCAAACATCCCCCAAAATATCACCATTCCAAGATCAAAACCAAAACCAATTACCGTTTTGTATCTTATTTATAGTCTTTAAATGTTTCACATCAAAGATTTCATTTTTTAATAGTAGAAAAAAAACATCATCATCCCTAATAAAAACATGTTATTTAAAAATGCAATTTACATCATTTCGAACATTTAAAAAACGCTGAAAGTTATTAATAGACTTTCAATTTGAATATTCCTTGTTTGCATCGTTGTCTCATTATGTCTTAAATAAATTCAACGTAATATCTTTTGAATATTGGCCCATTAGTTGGCTTTCTGCGATTGGAACATGAACGTCATTTTGTCATTAACTAATTGTGAAATGAGCGTCATCGTTGTTGATTTATTCGCAGTCGCAGCCATGGTCAATGCACCGTGGCGTTGTACATTAAGTGACTGCGTCCCGGTATGCCATGCATTGCTCTTGGATGTAGCGAAAAAAGTGTGCGAGCGAAAAACAAGACGAAAATAGCTCATAAATTGGCACTTGTGTTAATAGTGCGCTCTGCGCCCGCCGAAAAAAGTACGCAGTTATTTTGCATTTTCTGCACGACGAGACAGTCGCGACGTGCGTATACCACTGAAGAATCCCCCAGAGAGCTCTTACAAAGTGAGCCAACATGTTTTGCACGGGAATACGAAAACCAAAATAAATAGGCTCAAAATTACAGTAATAAACCTTGTCATTGTGAGAGAATATTGTCTTATTTACAAACTTGAGACGATATTTTAATAAAATACGAATATAATATACTACAACGTTTCCTGATTTCTTAAATTGTTTATATTAACATATTTCTTTATATAACTTACTTAATTTTTTTGTATAGCTTACTATATTACTACCAAAATATTAAATACCTTGGAATCACATTGAACAATGAAGGAAAAAATTGTTATCTAACAAAAATGAACAAAGCTATCAAAATGGGCAGTCTTTCGCTACTGAAAAGTCAACAACACGTCAACTACCAAGAATGCGACAAACAAACACAAGAAATTCGTCAATTTGGACGAGTAAATACTAATTTTAAAAAGTTTACTACGTTATTTTCAGTTTTTAAATAGATTTACTGCGTAAAAAACAGTTAATGAATGTAAATATGAAAATAAAAACATCATAGCTTGCTGAAAACGTTTATGTTTTCAGCAAGCTATTTTACTACTAGCAATTTTTCCTTTTGTAAGAACATTTTTTTATTATCTCTGCTTGGTTTGGCTTTTTTTGGAATATTGGCATATGATCGTGATAAACGCTTAACAAACGGCTTGCGTCGCAGATGAACAGTGCAATCGTTGTCTATCAATAGATTCGATCACATTTTTGACGTCACCACTGTGTCGAATGTATTTATGAGCAGTTAACTCAATCAACATCTCACAGGCGACGCAGTAGAACAATCGGAGAGGCGCACATGATTTACAATCATCCATGAAACGCAATTGTGACCGTGTGCGCAATTTGTATATTATTAGCCGTGCAGATAAGACCCCCACGCAACCGCAAGCGTCGGTTATATCTTCCAAATGCGATTTTCAGGTTACCAAGTCTATTCGTGTAGATAGAAATTCTAAAATCGGAAATTCCATTAAATCTACGAATTTCAGCTTTCATGGAATTTCCCTCCAACATTTCTCGTTGTAAATTTTCCTCAAAGTAAATTCGTAGAACGATGTGCGAATTTGCAAAGGTAATCAAATTTGCCTGACGCTACAAATTCCCAACTTAAATGGTCCATTCGTTAAACTTGTCTGAACTGTGAGCATAATAGCATAAATTACAATATGCGAGGGGTTAATTTGCTTAATCCGTCTGCATCCGTAAAAGCCGTACCATAAAAGGTCAAAAACCTACCTGCTTTCCTTCCATAATAGAAATATACCTATATATTTACAGCAAAAGGTTTATTTTGATGATTATTTGATAATTTCGTTATAGATATTTATAAAATTTGGTAGTTATGAGATTTTACAAGGTAAAATAATGTTATTTGTCTTTGAATTCGTAAATATTCGTGTTGTACTATGAAAGGATGCGTCTGTCAATCATAATAACAGGCGCCAGATCCTGTCTCCTATTTGATGGCAGATGAACGCGTCTTAATGTGCATGTCTAATGTTTACTGGCGAAAATTTCAATTGTTGGCAACTGTTTGAAACCGACGTCGTCGCTGAAACTCATTTCCACGTGTTGTCATTTATGTAATCGTTTAATCGCGCGTACCTTTTATGGCTCACGACTTTTTACAAAAGTATTTTCTGCTCTTTAGCCCGTTCTGCCGGTTTTCAGTTTTTAACCTGTTAAAATACAGGGTAAACTTCGTTTAGCAGGTTAAAAATGGAAAAAGCAGCTAAAATGCAACTTCTGCATATAGCTGATATCATTTTTTTATGTAGAAAATCTTATAAGGAAAGTAAAGTAAACTTTTTAAAACTACCTAATATCTATTATTACCCCTTAATAATCACAAGATACTTTCGGAATGAACTAGCCAATAACAATTCGCGTGTAAATCGGAAATACACTCACGTTCGCATGTCGTGCCAAAGCACATGCACGCAAAACGAGCGAAAATTTATGTTTTTCGCGATAATATTTTTAGTTATTTCGCTGGGATGTTTGGGAAATTGGCAAGTGTTAATGCATCACACGAGGCAAACACTCACGGGCGGGGAAAACCTTGGTAGAGGAAAGAAATGCAACCATAAATTAAATCCTACATCAAACAACATCGAATCGCATATAGTTTAATATGTAAAGGGATGGCCAAATTCATTTAGTTGAAACACTCTTCTTGATGTTATTAATCGAATTCAAATGGATATCAAGGATGTTTTTTTTTCATTTTCAAGGAAATTTTGTTTGCGATATCCCATAATAAATTTTACAGACAAGGAGCATTCATGCATTGTTCCCCTTCGATTTGAAGTAAAATGTGACCAAACTTTGATGTTTTTTGCGCATACAACTCAAAAACACGAAAAAAATCCATTAACAGAAACTATTTCAATACATGAACTTCAAGTATAAAAATTATTTTTCAAATCGAAGTCGGACAATGCATGAACGTCCCTTGTGAATGTAATAACACCTCTTATTCTTTAAAAAGGACGATTTAACCTTATATAAACACAACTATACATTAACCTAAATATCACCAATCACATTATTACTTCTAGAGTTCATTTTATCGATTCATTCTGACTGATTGTGAGGTCCAAGCATTTTATAAATAAAAAGGTCGATCTTAAATTCATTTGCCTTTTTATTTTTATAGGTTTATCAAATAAATTTAGAGAAGAATATAATAGATTAAATAAAACCTATTTTGACTAAATTCTAGGTTAACTGCCACAAATTATTATCTAATATTTGAAACGAGGAAGTGTTTAACGTTCATATATTTAGAATTTCCTAGGCTTGGCAGCGCGCCGCTTACGCTCATAAAATTACAAAATATGTCCCCTGTTCTTAACCTGTCTTAACATATTAATACACCGAAACCGACTTTGATTAAAACTATTTTTGAAGATAAAACCTTCAAAGCACCTTCCCATACATTGCCAAGGGAGTTTTGACTTCGAAAATAATTTCTCTAATAATTCTGGGGAAACTTTAATGGTTAAAAACAAATCAGGAACGAATGATTATTTTTAGAAAGGTGCCGGTGTGCTTTTCGGCCTAGCTTCATTCAATTACGTCAGCGACGCATTTCACTGCTTTTAAACTTGCTTGTGTTTGATGTAACGCTTCTGTGCGAAAATAGTTTCAGCGCGTTTCTGGTTTCATGTGCGTAGAGCAGCGCATTGCTTCGATCGCCAGCGTATGTCCTTGATAATGGAATATCTATAAAAAGTATAGCTTTTATCGACAAGTTGACCAACTCGTCAATGTGTCAATGTAAGAATAATAGCGGATCTAATTCAATAGATTTGGGTGGAAGCGTAGGAAATTTGATTATATTTTAGTGAGTACGCAAATATCCTTTTCAGAAGCAAATCATTTTCGTATTAAATATATGATAAAGGAGCAATATGAGAAGATTTATATATTGTTATACGTAAAACAGAATAATCCTTCCCCAAGATTAGTTTTAGTCGAGATTTAAGCTTTAAAATCTTGAGAAACTCCAATTAATGGGAAACTTTGTTGTTTGAATTGCCAACGTTGATTACTTTCAAGTCCTACAAAAAATGGTTCGTTAACATAATAGTGTACTTTCCTTTTTTTGTAATAAATATTATTATTATTTAGTGTACTCTCGTTGTCGCTAGATTGATTGCTATCGGGTGTTCTTCGAGCCGCTCTAGCGCGTATATATTATAAAACTAAAGAAATATATTATGAGAAAAAGTTTGGGGAACACTGTAGGGTATTATTTGTTACGGTAGTCAATGTTATTATTAGATAATTATGTTTATGTGGGCAGTACACGACGCTGACAGTAGTCAATGTGTGCGTAATACTTGGCAAGCCAGGCAAGCACAGCAAAATTGCTATAAAAGGATTTGAATTACGTTCGACCCGACAAGTTTTCTCTCTATCCACCATAAAAAGTTAACTTATAAAATCTAAACCTAGGTTTTTCCAAGAAACCTAACGAAATATTCTTTCAGATCATATAATATTGATTAAGATCATCACATGATTCACATGATTAAAAGATCATCACTATGATTATCATCACAGAAATTGATCTTTCTCAAATATAATAATAGTATTGAAATAAACATTAAAACCAATTTTGCTGATGTCACATCAACTAATTATTGAAATCAATTACATATATTAATCAACTAATAACCGATATGTAATTTGATGCATCGTACTTTCAAGGATTTCCTGTATTCGTGTGTGGATCACAGGTTGTGTAACAAACGCACGTGAAGGAAACTGAAACGTTCGACGCCATCAAGCAGCAACGCAGCATGCAATCATAAATTGGATAAACAGTTCAATTGTACGCGTGAGGAGCGAAAACGATGACACCTGAGTGCTGTTTTGTTTGTACAAACACTGTTCAACGGCCCAGTCCACCCGCACGCGTATCGATAATAACGCAACCGATGTCAATAAAGGCAGACATTTGCAGTGCTAAATCATGGCATTTCGCAGCACCAAATTACAGCCAAACACATACGCCGGGAATTAATGAGTAATGGCACAGACAGCCGCCACAAAAAATATACTCGCACGCCCACGTACACGTAGAATTATGCATTGCGATCGTGGTTGTGGGCAAACGGAAAGCAAAACTTTCCACACGCCAAACGTAATTCCTGTGAATACAAGTCGTGAACGCAATCGACATCCGGACAACAATAAAACGATGGACAAACAAAGGCAGCGACGAAATACGATAAAACATTTGAAAACGTTTGAGTTTATTTTCGGTGTTTATTATACAGTCGTGAGAATATTACTAATGAAAAGATAATGTGACTCTTCGGAATGAAAATATCAAATAGGAATACATTTAAAGGTTATTTTTATAAATTACTTTAGTAACAAATTCAAAATTAGAACATTGCAGCTGAGTAGTATTATTTCGTAGGTTCACGATCCATCCTCACTACCATTCTCTACATTACTCATTATGTGTCTTTTTCTTAGTTGTAGTAAATGCGGCATAATTCCTGAAACTTTAAAAATCAAACTCTCCAAATCATCATCCTGGAAATTGTTAATAAAATAATCATAAACGGATACAAAAACAATCAAGAAAACACAAATATTACTTGTTTGTTTGTTTGATTCTGCCGAGCATCGACTGCTATGGTCATTACCTCTATTCGATCCTTTTTCAATGTAATTAGTCATATTAGAGGCTAACACTATTGATAAGAAGAAGAATTCACTTTAATATACATCAGCACCGAGAATTGAACCAGGGACCTCATGGGCAATGGTCATCGACCATACCACCGCGCCACTTGGCTGGACACAAATATTATTTAACTCAAAATTTATTGATATCAGCATATTTCCCATTATTATATCATTTTATTCAAAATACAACATTATAATTCTACAAAACGTAAACATGTTCCAATAAATAAAACAAATACAAATATATTTCGTCTATAGTCAAGCCAAGTCGCTTCGAGGTTAACTTTACAATGGGTTAGGCAACGTGTCATGTCATAGACATAACCTACGAGCAACATAACCAATCATTCTGGCTACAATTCGAGTAACATTGGGCTCACAAGTAAGCTGCATTCGAAAACAAATAATCCGCAACAAATGGTTTAAACAATCAGCTCATAGATATAATAATAATAATGGGACTGGTTACAACGTCCACAATTTGGGTTCTAACTTAAAAACGCTTTCAGTTCATTCAGTAGAACTATAAATATACTCTGGAATGTCGATAGCAGCAAGAATAACAACGTCACCGTGTCATCAATATAATCAATTGTCATGTATTACAATGTTGCAATGCGTATAGATGCGTGTTGTGTCTGCTAACCGTCCAATTGTTTCGTTAGTCATAAAAATATATCGACCCAAACGAACGCGTTGTTTGCGCTTTTCTTCTTTTCCGTTTTGGGCAGTGAATATTTTTGCAAACACGACGCGCATTTATCGTGTAATTCGCATTGTTTAATCGACTCAATTCCAAACTGTTGAATTGACTCACAATCAGTTGAAGCCTAGCCAATAGTGTTTCTTTTTAAACATGGATATAAAAATGACGTATCCAATCTAATCATCAACGATTTTGTCTGCCAATCAAGCTAATATTAATTAATATCACCTTTATACATTTGTCATTATTATCGTAATCGATAAGTTAAACAGTAATTTTCTGAATTTTTGTGTAAAATTCGTTGACTCATTTCATCCGATTGCCTAATTATACATTCGTTAGTTATTGTTGAGTAGATTTAGTCATGCGTATTCTGCACCTTTTTTTGCAAGTATCGTTGTTAACTTTGTTTGGGCAATTTGTGTGTTGTGGTGTTTCTTTAGATTTCATAGTATTGGCTATTAAACCGTGATGATTCTAAAGATGGTTTTAGGACAGCCTAACGAAACTCATTTATTCATCGATAATCATCGAAATTTGTATGAAACAATTGTTATCCTTGAATTGTTATTAAATTATTCAAAATTACTGTCAAATTTCAAATTATGACATTTTTGTGGTTATGAATGTAAATTTGATAATAATTTAGATGTTTATAACAATTTCAATGATTTTCAGTATGATGAAATAATGTAACCGTATGATGAAATTTTTTTTTGTAAAAGTGATTTTTTTTTGACATAAGGTACTTTTAAGCTTATTTTTCTGACATTTAATGGAATTTAAAGGTTATGAATAGCATTAATGAAAATTTCATTATCTTTGAAGGTTATGCAAAATTTCTGTCGACATGTTTGTCCTTTTGCTCATTTAAACGTTTTAGTGTATTCATCCGGACACACTGTATTGTTCTAGAAAATATCACAGGGCATGACCGTCTCGCGCAAACGGTTCCCGCATCCTCGCAAAATAAAGTTAACCGAGTTCAATGACATCCACCACCGCAAGAAAACAAAGCGTCAATAATCAGCCAGCCTTCGCAACCGTGCGGTGCATTCATTGCTGCTTTCCTTTTTCGAAAGTGTTACGTACGTAAATAAATTACCAAACAAACCTATGCTTCTCATGTGTTTTTCCTCTACAGTAAATCCAATGTAGCGAACGTGTATAACATGTGAATGCAATGCAATTGATTGCAACGTAATGTAATGTAGATTTTGAAACGGTGTCGTGTATTGTGGAGTGGATCACTTGATTAATAACTTATTCGTCCTCGCTCCACGAGCGACAGCATCATCGTCCGATGTAGTGCGTCCTGGGGGTGGCGGTGGCGCTGTGGCGGTTGCTGCTGTTGGCGCGACGCGCCGACGGCGGTGGGGACGTCGCCGACGAGGACGACGACCGCCGCCGCTGCTCGATGCTTCCGCCGCTGCCGCCTCATGAGCTGGTGCGCTCGTTCTCGCAGCAATCGCTGCGACGTAGCGACCGCTTCAGCTTGTCGAGCAGCCGGTTGTGGAACTTGTTGAGGCTGGACTGGGAGCCGGTCTTCGGCGGCGACGACGACATACTCTTGCAGGGGCTTTGTATGAGACTCGTCTGCGAGTTGCGTGACGATTGTCGGGAATAACCTCGAGATGACATGTTCGTCGGCACGCTGCGATGCGCCGGTGAACCGTTGCCGCCGCCGACGATGAAGTCATGATGGCCCGGCGGCGATGTCGACAAACTCGGCCCCTCCGACTTGCACTCGGACACCTTCCTCGAACGCGAGCAGGCGGTGCCGTTCGAACACTCCGAAACGCGGCGCGACCGATTCGACTTGTAGATATCCCAGTCGTTCTTCACCACAGGCATCATGAAAGCCATGTTTGTATATTCTTTCTTCACGT
>WSZQ02135497.1:20307-42499 GCA_019419845.2 Weissflogia rhopalogaster
ATATATACAAACTACTTGTTAAGAAATTTACGTAAATTTTATTTATCGCAAATCCTTGATTTTTAAGAATTGCACAATTTGTTTTATATATTTGTTTCTTATATTTTCTCTAATATTCTTAACAGTTCGTAACTGACAAATGCGAGTCAGCATCCATGTACTGAACATGATAACTGTCAAAACTGACAGGATAATTTTGACAGAAACAAAAATACAAATCATTCTGCCTTGAAAAACCTGCAAAACGCCATCCCGAAAACAGAAATTCAAACGTTTGCTATACAACTATGGCTGGAATAAACGACGTTGCTGCTTTATACAAATCTCTCAAGCAAGAATGGAGCGTCGCTAAACCAAATTTAAGCAAATGTGAAAAACTACTCGCTGATTTAAAGGTAAAAATTACCTCCTATAATTTCTAGGTTATCTTCATGTTTCCGCATATTATCTATATAAATAATGTTAATACTCTGTTATTTACAGTTGGGATTGACCAATCTGATCTTCCTGCCTACATCTAATTCAGTCGCCTCAAAGCAGGAGTTAATCTTGGCAAGAGATTCATTGGAAATCGGCGTTCAATGGAGCATCGAAGCCAAAGACATTCAATCCTTTGAAAGATACATGGCCCAGCTTAAGTGTTATTATTTCGATTATCAAGCATCAATCCCTGAATCGGAGTTTAAATACCAATTACTTGGTTTGAACCTGCTCTTCCTCCTATCGCAAAACCGCGTCGCTGAATTCCACACCGAATTGGAGCTCCTTCCTGCTGATATCATCCAGGAGAATGTCTACATCAGACATCCGCTTTCCATCGAGCAGTTTTTAATGGAAGGCAGCTATAACAAGATCTTTCTGGCTAAGGGTAATGTCCCAGCGAAGAACTACAACTTTTTCATGGATATCCTGCTGAATACGATCCGCGCCGAAATTGCTGCTTGTGTAGAGAAGGCTTACGAAAGAATATCGCTGAAAAACGCAGCACGGATGCTCTATTTGCCTAAAGAAGAAGACGTCACCACTTTTGGTAGTAAGGTGATGAAGTGGAAAATGATCAACAATATGTTTGTGTTTGCTCCTGAGGTTGAGAAAGGTTTGGATCCTATTCCTTCGCAGGAACTCGCAGAACAAGCCATTGAATACGCTAGAGAATTGGAGATGATTGTTTAACAAGATGAAATGTCATTTTTTCTTATACTTACTACTTATATAAACTCATATAAACATAATTTTAATGAAAATTTTCAGTGTCAGAACAACAAGGTTTTTTTTCTTTATTGAATTTTAATTGATTTAGATACCTGGTGTAAATTCCATGCCTAAACATATCGAAACATTCAATTTGTTTTGTTTATAACTTTAAAGTTCATATATATTCATGTTTTTGGGAGTTTGGTAAATTTATTGCAATTCGAGTTTTTCATGAACTGGTACAGAAAGGTATTCGGACGTGGCAAAAAAACTACAAATTTCACGGAGTTACTAGAACTCTTCGAATTTTTCCAGGGCTTATCATCTTTGTATGTTTACAAATCGTTTTGTAGACTAATATTAGTAAGATTAGTAATTTAAGATTGCGACTGCCATCAATGAAAATATTCATGTTCTTTGGGAGTGTAGACAACCCAAACACCAAATAGTTTGTTAATGACAGCACAAACATTGTTGAAGTTCACTTATGTTCGAATTCATACAGTAGGAACAGATATATTTTCTTAATCTTTTTTATGCGTGAAATGGTAAGTTTTAATGTTATTTGTATCTTTTTCTTTTATAGCTGTTAACATCAAGTATCAATTCACTAGTACATAGGCTGATTTCGATACCCCTTTCTGATCAACACTTTAATAATGAATTAAATACCATAAAAACCATAACTCGCAACAACGGTTATAAGAATCATAGGGCTGATGGTATCTTAAAACGCAAGCGAGTTAGGTAAACTTTAAGTTTATATTTCCCCATTAATAAGACTTCATGCACAATTGTGGGGGTGTAACTTGTGGGGGTTTAACTTCTAAAATTTCAAATATTCTCCGGAAACTTAACTTAACTACGGCCTTTTACAATACAACCACACTCAGACTTCTAATCAACAATAAACTAAAAGAACCCGATCATCATTTATCCAACTCCGGAGTGTACCAAGTTAGCTATAGGCCAAACAAGGCGGAATTTCAAACAACGCCTCAAAGAGCATTTAAGCGTAAATGTAATAAACCCGAATTGCTCAATATTCTTGAGGTAATTTACATTCAACAGGCCATAAATACACATCCCAATACTTTGCTAAATGACCACACGGACATTGCAATAAACATCCCACTCACCTGCTGCTTTTTGTAATTTCAGGCCTCAGTACCTGATGATGGCGAAAGCCGAAATGTACAAAAATAAATTACATTTGTAGAACTGTGAAGTGTTTTACTCATCAAAAAATTTATTCAACATGTTCTATCAACAAGTGACAGAAGACTCTTTCAAATACATGAATTTCAAATTATCAATGACGTCTTAAGCATGATTTAATTAAATGTGACCTTATTGATGAGTAATATCGGTTGTAATGTAAATAAAACTCAATATCATTCAAGGCTCTTTTTATGTTTAAACATATGAAGAACAGAGAAATAGGGTTCAAATAGTTATATATCTAGGAAATTTCGACATCACGTGTTTGAAACAACGCCAAAAATGCAAACCACATCAAACAGTTGTATAATTTCTCACTACATTCAATTACAAAAAAAAGAAGAATTTCAATTTAAAATAAAAATATTGTGACGATTTAAGTTATGTACTAATTGCGCATCTAAACAATCTGATTTTGGTAGCTCAAAATACACTCACGCCATGATGAAACATGTAACTTAAATAATTAAATATATAAATACTATATATATGTTCGTTTGTGTTGCGTTTTAATGTGTGTAATAGACTCGATAGTAGAGCGTTTTCGACCGCCACAGCGAATAGGAATTATCAAACTTTAAGAGATAAACGCCTTGGCCGGGATATTTGTGCGAACCGGCGTACACTTCACTTTGACAATCGCGTCGAAACACAGGCACGATTTCCGTCAGCAGCGATTTATTGCCGTTAGCATGCACGTGTGGCGCTTCCGGATCCTCGCCCGGCAGTTGGAGGTCATCGTCGTAGAGCTCGTCCTCGATATCATCGCCGTCTTCGTCTTCGCTCTCAGAGATATGCACCGAAACGCGATCTGTGGTTGGCGTACCATACTCAAAGTATAAACCAAAGCCGATGTCGTAATGATCGGTAGCAAACTCCCAGAAAAGACGGGAGCCTTCCATGTGCGTCGGAACTCGGACGGTGACTGTTTCACCGTGACCAACGCGAACTACGCCATCACCTTCTGCTTGCGAAACGGACTGCTTGAAAGCGTCGAGGTCTGATCTTGTCCACATATTGGCAGCGACGAGTTGATCCATGGCATCTTCTTCGAAGCATTCTTTTGAGTTTTCATTTAATGTGTCCTAAAGATTTATTATATATAAGTCTTTTGCTTATTTCAAAATTGTGTCTAATTCATTTTTAAGTTTTTAAATTTGAATTTTAAAAGTACTTACAATATGTTTTGTGTTTTCATCCTCATTTTTTCTCTCTTCGCATATTTCAGTACGTGTCACCACAGTTTCACCACGTTGTGCAGCCTTCAATTGTTGCATATACTGAATATAATGTTGCTCCTGGAGCTGCTTAACAAGAGCACCCTGTTTTTCAGGCTCACCCGGAAATTGATGTTCAGCATATTTTCTAAACTGTTCATATGTCTGTTCATTCAAAGCCTGTTGTATTTGCCTTTTGATAAGTTCTTCCTGTTCGAGACGTTCTTGTTCCTTTTGCTGTTCAATATCTCGAAGTCTTTGTTGTTCGTATTCTTCTTCTTGTCTAATTTTATTTTCTTGACTAGAAAAGCAAGTTTGTATTGTATATCCTAAATTCTATTCAAAACTTTAACGTTTAAAGATTGATACAATGAAGCAGTACTTACACTTTTCTCTCTTGTTCCTTCTTTTCTCGTCGATGAGCCTCGATATAAGTGGAAAACAAATGGCACTTTCTACTCAGCAATTCAACAAACCCAGTCCTCGCCTGATCCACTGACAAACGTCCAAGTTTCTGCCAAGCTACACGTCGATCTCGCCCAACCACATCCAATGCACCCAAAGGAGGCAACTTGTGGATGGCATCACTGAATGGACCATGTGTGACTTGCTGAGAAAATGCGACCAATTGCAGTTTGTCTTCGTAGCTAAAATGGACAGCCTTGCCTTCTTTCTCTGGAAAATTAAAATTCGCAGTTACTTAACTTTGTTTCCTTCCATGTTTTGCAGTACCAAGCATGTAAACACTTTCAGAACGAAGACGTAAAGTGGTTGTTTTTATGTGAATGATGAGCAATCTTCATTTACCTTTGTAGAAGCTGACAGCCAACTTGTAGACTTCAGGCAATGGAAGTCCATAATCCAGACACGATTTGTTCCCATTTATCTGACTCTCATTCGTTTCGTTTTCGTATTTAATGTGCAAATTGGAGAAAGACTCCGAAATTTCAGTATTTTCGTGAGTCGTAGCCATTGTTGTTTACGTCAATGACACAACTCAGCTTGCAAATGTCAAAGCGCTAACGATTACAAAAAAAAACATAGAATTTATATAATGTAATTATTATAATTCATTGAATGAAATCATACAATTATTAATTAATTTGTATTAAATTGCGCATATTATACATTCTATAATATTTTTTAAAACAATTTGCTGTCATTTTCAATGATATAACCTAAAATTTTAAATTCACAAAGTTTACAAACGTTTAAGAGGTTATATACTTCTTAAAATGGTAATTTTTGTGTTAAATATTCTGTGATTTCTTCCATTTTTAATTATATACTACACCGATTATAATTTTAGGGTAAACATAAAGAAAAGAAGCATAAGAAAGAGAAAAAGCACAAGAAAGATAAATACAAAGAGAAGAAAAAATCGAGGGAATATTCAACATCCGAATCTAGTTCTATTGAAGATGAATGGGTCGAAAAACCCTCTTATAACCATCAAAACGTTGAAGAACTCTCAAATGTTAAAGAAAGAGATGACTGGATGTCTTTACCAGCAAATTTCCTCACAGCCAGCAACAAAGAAATGAAGGAAAGTAAAAAACAGGCAAAGCAGGAACAAAAACAAGCCGATCAATATAATCCATCAACAAGTGTGAGGGAATTAAATCCATATTGGAAAAATAATGGAACTGGTCTGCCAAGTCTATCTTCTAGTTTTAAGAAGCCTGCTTTCGACGTTGATCAAGATATATACAATAACTCGAGTACATCAAAACATCAAAAACGAGGTTGGAAAAAGCCTAAACCTGCCGAAACCATAACCTCTGCAAAAAGTTCTCTAACCTCATTGAAAAGTTCTGTAACATACGAAAAGGATAATATCAATGAGAGAAAGGCAAAGGACGATGATCAGAATGAAACCATTTTGTCTCAGAAGGAATTGAATGCTTTAGCTGCAAAGTTAGTGAAGGCTGAAATAATGGGAAATACAAGTTTGACGAGAGAACTTCAAGAAAAATTAGATAAAGCTAGAAAATTGCGAGAAGAAAATCCAAATAAAACCAGAGAAGAAGATGTGATCTTGACACAAACTGATTCTAAAGGATTTTCACGCCCTCTTAAATCAAAAAATGACGAATTTAACTCTGAAAAACCGAAAAAACGACGTGTTGATACACATGCTGATGGTGAGAGGCTAAAATACTTTGCAGATGATGATAAATATAATCTCAAACAAATGTTTGAACAAGAAAAGTTCAATACTGCCGAGAAACAAAACGAAGAATTCCTTTCAATTCTTGGTAAAAATGTGAAAAACGACGATCTCGACGAGATATTCACAGACAAAATTCGTACTCATGAAAAAGATGGTAAAGAAGATCGTAGAAATCGCGATAAGGCGATTAGTGAACATTCAAAAATGACTCGAGTTTTGGATAATTGTCGCAAATGCGTTTCTGGTGGCTCTGTAAGGAAACATTTAATCGTTTCTCTTGGTACGACTGCTTATCTGTCTTTGCCAGCTCACGAGCCACTCACGGAAGGACATTGCTTGATTGTACCAACAAGGCATACGATTTGCTCGACGCAATTAGACGAAAATGAATGGGAGGAAATTATGGACTTTCGTAAAGCTGTTACGAAAATGTGTGCTTCGCGCAACGAAGATGTGGTTTTCTTCGAAGTGGCAAGGCATTTACATCGTTTTCCTCATATGTATATCGAAGCGATTCCAATTGATCGCGAAATCGGGGATCTTGCCCCGATTTATTTCAAGAAAGCCATTGATGAATCGGAGATTGAATGGGCGACCAATAAAAAGTTGATTAAACTTGATGGTAGGAATGTGCGGCGGGCTGTTCCTAAAGGTTTGCCGTATTTTTTCGTCTCGTTTGGAATGCAGGAAGGTTTCGCTCATGTTATCGAAGATGAGGAGGCGTTTCCGGGGAATTTCGCGCAGGAAATTATCGGTGGTATGTTGGATTTGCATCATAGCAGTTGGAGGAATCCGAAAAGACAGAGTTTTCAACAGCAGAGTGATCGAGTTAAAGAATTTACACGTTGTTGGAAGAATTTTGATTGTACTAAAACAACTTAGTGTAATAAATATTCTTTAAAATGCTAATAATATGTTTTCTTTTTAATATATAATGAAATAACTGTAAGAAATCTTTAATAATTAAAACTTCACACGTGTGAAAAGATGGAATCTTTGGGCCTAATCATTTCTTCTAAAATCGACGATGTTGACGTTATTAAACTCAACTTTAACGATCTATAATATTGCTCTTAAGTTATTAATCGGATAAATCCCTCGTGGAGGTGGTAGAAATTATTTCTGAATCGATTAATGTATGATTTGTATGCATGGGATATAGAAAATATAAATAAAATAGCAATATATCCGATAGAACATTTCAAATTACTGTTATTGATGCTAATGTCGGTACTTTTATTAGACTCAACTTTCAATGATTATGATATCGCTTTCAAATAATTACTAGAAAAACCTGTTGCAGTAGTTAATAGTAAATTTCACCCCGAGTTGGTTGGTATATAATTTATACTCGTAAGGATAAAGGAAATAGGAGAAATAATTGAATCTTTAGACTGAATCATTTTCTGAGATCGACGATGTCGACGTTAGTAGACTCTACTTTAAAGATTTATAATATCGCTCCTAAGTAATTAATCAAAGGAAATCTTACTGCAGATTATGCTAAATTTACTTCTGCACTGATTAGTGTAAGATGTATATTCATTGGAATATAGCAAATTTAAAAAAAAAAAAAACGATTTGTATATTCGAAATTATTTTAAATGAAAGTTTGAATTTCACCATTTAGTTCACCATTTGGCCGTTTAGTTCCATCGTATATTGTATTCCTCTTCTTTGAGGAAGGTAACTTCTTATACATTGTTTATCATTTTTTTAAATTAATTTGAAAATAATGTATATATAAAAAAGTGGTACGCTTGTGAAGTTTACTTTTCGGTTAGAAACGTTAATAGATTTCTACACTTTTATATTCGAATTATTACGTCCCTTTAAATGTCAAAAACTTTCCATCGCCCTTTCTCTTATTTAAGTTTCCATATGGCAACGTCCCAAAAATTTGTTGGTTAAATCAGCCGCTAGAGCGTAACAAATTCCTAACGAACATAACGACTATAACGAACTATACACGTCTGACGCCGTTTATGCCGCGAAAACAGCAACTTGTTCGCATACGTAAACATCCTCGCCATGAATTAATAGTCTTTTTACACAAAACCCCTAATGGATTATTAACTAAACATAAATTACTAACAAACAAGTAAGTAAAAAGTATTCGAACTCATTTAACCCGTTAATAATTGCTCAAAGGCCTAATTATAGGAAATAAACTTAAAGCAAGAATTTAACTGTAGTTGTCTATTTTTTTGGTTATTAGTGGACGAAACATTTGAACAACAAACCCCTGATGAAGGCCCTACAACCCGATCGTCTTCACAGCGTCGTTCAGCTCTTAGCGAACTCCCTGACATCCCCAACGAGCCAGCAACCCCAAACAAAGCACCCTCACCGGACGAACAAGTGATTATTCAAAGAGGTTTCCGTTGCAAACCACTCACTTGGTCACCATACGACCCTGACAATCGCACCCGTCTCTTCGGACCACCTCGGGAGAAAACACCAGAACCTGATCGTAGACCACAGAAGCCTAATATCAACATTAACCTGAGAAGAAGACTGATTATGTCGTCGAATGAAGTTGCTTTCGGTGAGGTTATTGAGAAGAAACTACGAAGCTGCAGGAAGGGAAGACTTTCAGGGTAAAGTTTCCACAAAAATTACATTCCAGGTTTATTTGCGAAATTCCAGTGTTAGAGAATTCCATAATTTCATGTTCCCTTGTCAATGAGATGTGCCTTATTTAATTTTAAATGTAGAATGACTAAACTGCAAGACTTGAGGATAATATTACAGGAAGTAATAATTAAGGCATAGAAATATTGTATTTACGAAAATTTAATTTAAAACTTAATATTAAAATAATACTTTTTAATATTGCGAAGAGCTATATTTTCTAATGAATAAATTTTGAAATATTTTATTTAATAAATGTTATTTATACTTTTAACATAACCTTTCTATCATTAGCAAGTTAATGTACATTTAAATTTAATCTATCTTTGATAGTTGGAATATTAGAACGTAGTTTCTAAAAATTTATTATTAAAAACTAATTTTTAATAGCAAATCCACCTGTGCAGATGAGAGAAAACTTTTTTTTTTCAATTTAATTTTTCAATCAAACATTTTAGCAAAATAGAATGGTCAACCAAGGTCTGTCAGCGTCGGTGTTGATTCTCGACGACATGAATGAGGACATCTTCGGTGGGTTTGCCCCACGAAATTGGGAATTAGGTCCGAATTTCTTCGTTGATACTGTGAAGATGAGTGTTTTCGAATCGAATGGGTATATTCAGCTTTTACGCGTGTATAAGTATGTAATTATAAGTTTGTGTGTGAGTACAAGTTTGGGTGTGGTGAGAGGAAGTTTTTAGCTACTCTCATAGCATGGAAAGTAGTAAAGAACATACGTCAATAGCAGTGCCATCTGTGTTTCACTACCTCCCATGCTGAGAGCGTAGCTAAACAACTGTAACAGTCGCTGTAAACAATCGCTAAAATGTAGACTTCCTAATAAATATATTAATACTTTTCGAATACATTTCTAATAATGCATAATATCATAATAAATACTGTCAACAAATATAATTTAAGGATTGCTAAACAAATAAGTAAGTAGCTCAGGCGGTGTCATCTCACGCTTGTATTTCTGCACAATATCCTGGATCTTAAATCGACGACGTACATGCGGTGGTTGATAACTATCCGAATCCAACCGACGCCTTCGCGACATATTCAAAGTCGTCTGCCGTACCAAAGGCCCCAAAGCACGCCGACTAACAATCATACCGTCAATCAATGGCGAAGCTAAACCCACACGTCCTCCAGGTCCCTGCCCTCGTAAAAATCCCGAATTGCCACCTGTAGTGTCCACCAAGGGAGACGCCATTCCAATCTTCCCACATGGTCCTTGCAAATGTACCCTGAACAAACCTGAAGTCATCAAATGCAGGTAGATGACGAGCACATCGGAGGGTCGTGTCGTGCCTGTCTCCATGCCGGTGTGCATACTATTCAAAAGGTAATCTATGGGCACCTTGAGGTGGTCTTCATAGCTCTCCAACCATACAATCATAATCTTTGTGTTTGTCGGCGGATGTAGGCTGGATCTTTGCGTAAGACGACGGACTGCTGTTGGGGCTGTTGTTTGCTTGTCCAAATCTAGTGATAATGTGCGTTTTTCTCGTCCTGATTCTGGGTTTGATAAACTTCTTTCATACCAAGCTTTAAAAAGATATTTTCATTCAATTATAAGTTCAAAAACAAGTTTTTTTGTTACATGAATTAATTTAAATTTAATTTAAAAGTAAAATTTTATAATTGGTCTTACATGATAAACTCGATGATTGATACGGAGTCTCAACATCAACGAAGGGTTTTATCGACGATGGCATGACAAAAGCAATCTCTGAACAAGCATCAGCCCAGTATAAAACCTGCGATTGCCCGTCGTAAATCCCACTGCTGGCCGGCATGCCCTCAGAGTTAGAAATCACCCAACTTGTCGAAACATGCCCAGTCCACCCTGGATGTCCAGCGACGTTCACAACCCATCCTAGAGACTTCAAAAATTCCAGAAAATATGTCGATAGAAGCCCCGCATTCTCCACCAAGGCATTACTCAAAATATCCTCGACATTCGTCTGCTGTGATTTCACGTAAAACACATGAACTGTATCGCAAGTCCGTGGACTCATCGCATCCAACGTCGACAAATCTCTACAAAACTCCGTCGAACTACTATCAATTGCAATCAGTGTCGATCCATCACCTTCCGGATCATTATCCAAGTTTAACAAACCAAAGTGTGAGAGAAACAAACGCGCTGTTTGAAACTCATGAACCACGCTAGGTGGTGCACATTCCGTCTGCTCCACATGAGCTGGCGCATCCGATTCGATTGCTGCTTGTCTACCGATAAGTTGAGCCATTTTATTCGTCTCGAGATTAGCTTGTTCGTTGTCAAGAAAGACGGATTCTAAAGTCGGAATACTTTGATCGACCTTACACTGCTGGACTCTATCCACACTATCCGGAAAATACTTCTGTCGAATGGTATGCCTCACAGGTGCATCCTGCATAACTACAGGTCGTCCCATACTCGGAGCGTGATACTTCGTCCCCGATTTATGCCGTGGTAGGTGCCGTAATTGCATTGTCCACGCATGCCTGCCAAAAGGGCCGCGAATAAGCACCGTAACTGTCGGTTGTGGGTCTTGATCATTACCCATTGGCTCCTCCAGAAGTGCCAGCATAACATTATCGGAAATAAAGTAGCGAAAACGTTCCACTGCCTTTTCCCGGTCGGTACACCCACTCGGCCATGAATTACAATGCTGCAGCAGGAGACCTTCGTCTAAAAGACTGCTAATTGATTCAGGACCACATTCACTTGGGAAATACCCAACTTGTTCCAGTATACAAGTGAGTAGATTCTCAGCAGCATCGCGTACACGCATCGATACAGGCTTCAGTTCTTTGTCCTCTTTCATCTTGACTTTCTCGCCAGGTTTCCCGACAGATTTCGTGCCGGAAACACCAAGCTCAGCGACCTCTAAAACTCTAGTGAGGCATTCTTTGTCATGTAGTAGGTAGGGATGTTCAAGAAGCCACACTGAACAGCATTGGAAGGCGGCTACTATGGTGGAATGCAGGTCTTTAGAATGAGCCTGTGGGGGACGTGAGCATTGTTGAACGATGTAGTCACAGATCCATTTCACTGCTCTTATACAAGCATCTAAGATGGAAAAATATTAACATTATTCAATAATTCTATTTTAAATAAGCAAATTTAGTTGTCATGTGAAACTCATACCGAACCCGCAGGGTACCGAATTAAGCATTGAATGTTCAAGTTCATTCATTTTGAATTTGAACATCGACGAACCTCGTACATACCCCAAATTCATCGGTTGTCTTCCTAACATCACATTGAATTTCGGGTTGCCTACACTCCACCGTCTTCTCTTTGCACTTAACTAGACTTAAATCATTCTTAAAAACTTACCATTAATTTTACCAGCCGAATCCTTAATATGAATCCTCGCCAATCCTGACAACAACTCCAAAGCGGCCAGGGATATGTTCAAATCCGATTTCCACGAAGATATTAGCCGATGACATACCAAATATGTAGCCCGTACAAATAATCCATGTGCAGAATCTAAAATTCTCAAATTAAGCACAACTCCTCCACAGAATCTCTTCATGCACGTTGTAAATTAGTAGTTAGTATTCACAATTTGAATGAACCCAAAGCCGTGTTAGTAGCAATTGAAATTATTCAACGATTAGTGTCACATTGTACCGAGCATTGAAAAATATAAGAGAATATATAAAAATCATGTCAAATATGTTGAGAAGTTGTGTTGCACTTACCTGGTGCTTGCATATCGGACAAATCCGGACTTATAAATGAATCTGAATACGAACTGCTTATGGTACTCGACGTGTCCGACACTACACAAGCCGTAAATAAAAATAGTACAAGCCAAATAGCTATAATAGTGCAAGGATACCAACAAAATTCATTCAATTATCAACCGATTACCTTAGATTCAATTAAATTACTATTACTTGAGTAATAAACATGTAAACAGTTAACAGTAAAATGTAAAAAGTTAACAGTAAAAAATGAGATTGATAATTGAGATGAAAGCAACCAAAGTTCATACTGGTCGATGCAGAATTCCATAAAAATGGAGCAAATGATACCTAAAATGAAACAAAGTGCGCACAAACACAAATTGTTCTCCCCCAAAATGTAATCTTACCAGAACTCAGCAAATTCATGACGTGTTCAGTCATGGGTTGTGTCACTTGCTCGACTTTTTCGTAGATGGAAGCGTCCTGCACACAGAGGAATAAACCACCCAACAACATATGCGTATTTTGAGGATCGTTTTCCACCTGCAGAGCATTCATTACTAAATTCATCAGACGTGGTTTCAACTGGCCAAAAGTCGTTGGTCTATCTGTAGACCCTAAAATTCTCAATTTGGCATAATAATATTTAAAGTTGGAAAATTTAAAAATGGTACCTGTACTGATTAATTCCTTAATAATAATATTTTGGAAATGCAAAGGCAACACTAGCATGGAAAGAAGCAGATGAATCGAAGCCTTCCGCAGTTCGTTTTTCGATACATTCATAGAAATCTTTAGATTTTTATCCGGCAGGACAATCTCAAGAGCATTGATATAATCCGGAATTAATATCCGCACACCATCCAAATCCAAGCGGAATAAATCGGAGGAATTCATCAATATCGCAGTCACAGTTTCGCCACAATCCTTGTGATGTTGGGCCACTTTAAGTCCCTGTTGCACGGCGAGATAAAATCGTGCCAAGTACACTGGTAAAATCTCCTCGCCGGTTTTTTTTGAGCACATAATTCGACATAACGTGCCCAGGGCTTCTGCCCTTCCACTTTCGTATTTATCGATTGCGAGATTTGATGGAATTTCTGGATCGTTCATCGAGTTTATTGATTTTTGCTCCATTACCATCGAATTTGGGCGTTTATCTGATGTTCCTTGTCCTTAAAAAATAAAAGTTACAAATAATAATTACAAATAATAAAGTCATAAGTATTAAACATTAAAAATAATAATCCGGTTTAAATAATTGAAGTGATATTAATTTAAAAAAATAAAAACTTACTTTGAGCCAACTCTGTACCAATAAAAGCAGCTTGAAACAACCACTCGCCGAATAAATGAAGAATACTGTTGCATTTTGGTCGATCCGGTGCTAATGGAATACGATTTTCACTGCCCAACGACGACAAGGCTACAAAGAAAGTAACGTAAATGAATGATAGGCAACGTCCTGGTGTCCTTTTGTCCCGAGACATATTTATTGTTTTTGCGCATGCGTTAATGTGACATTATGACAATGCGCAATGGGAGGGCACCAAACTTGTTAATTAATTATGGCAGTTCTTCAAAGAGTACGAAAAAAGTTAATACAATTGCGCCATCTGGAAATCATTGTTTGAGGTTATGAATACCGAGCAGTGGCATCAAGTTGTAAAGAAATATTAAAGTCACGCATGCGCGTAAACAATTTATGTCTCGTGGGACATACGGATACTAGGGCGCGGTAATAAAATACGGAACATCCATCTAAGACAAAACTAACAATAAGACAACTCTTACAGGGCAAACTGGAAGTAGATGAAGGACCACTACTGGACACCGAACTCGGAATACTCGCAGTGGCGCGACTGCTTGTCACGCCCATCAAAGAAATTCGTGGTGCACCTAATAATTAAGAGTATTGTTAAATAACCTACAAACTATTCAAACAAAACCTACAAACTAATCATACCTAACCTACAACTGCATAAACTAACCTATAAATTCTTAACAATCGTCGAAATAAAATAAATTTTCACTGGCGATAAAAAAGGAATTTTAAAAAGACACACAACAAAATAATGATGAACCATCACCATAAGTGCAGTTAGTGCATGGTACGTGAACAACTTAAGTCTACATGAAGGATTAGCAAACGTATTAGGGGTGAGGAAGCAATGTGAAAACGATGTGAGTCTAACGTGCTCTAACCCTTAGAAGTGGAAGAGGGAGCGACGCTGAAACTTTTCGCCAGGCGGCGCTGCGTGGGCGGCGTTGGCGAGGGTGTGGCGGCACCTCCGCCGGCATTCGCACCGCCAGCGCCACCACTGCCACCGCCCGCCTCCTTCGCCTTGTCCTGGGCACCACCGCCGCCGCCCATCACCATCATCTCCCATGAGCACGGCTGTGCAATACCTAGGAAGGCATCCACCTGACCGGCGATGCCCTTCATCGCTTTGAGGAAGATCAGCGGCAGCGCCTGCAATGAGGAATGCTGGCAGGGGTCGGCCGACGCCGGATTCGGGCTGCTGATCGCAAACTGGAGGAACTTTTGAGTCTGGCTGATCACGTCCGGTTTGGTCAACTGCACCGGATTGCCGATAGTGTTTAGAAAGCGATACCAGCTTTGGGCGATGCAATCATCCGACATTCCTGCTGGTATTAAGTCATCTTCGCCTAGAAATATTCAAAAAATTTTTTTTTCTCTTATCCACTTTTTAAAAAAATGGTTATCAAAAATTACATACTATGATACTCTTGTAATCAAAAACATGCCTTACCAATTTTAAGTTCTGGAAACGTGGGCCCGTACATAAACGATAACAATTTGGACGTCAAGGCCAAATTAACGCGATTCCATTGTTCCACCAACGCAGTGCGATGTCGCCAATTCATACAACTTTCCCGTAGAGTTTTCCACAGCGGGGGCGATGGAAAATTATGCACGCACGCCAACAACCATATCTCAAACAATACGCTGAGAATACGTTCACAAAGTTGATCAGCAACATCATCCTTCACCGTGGGCGGCGCTAGAAGAGTATCGTTGATCGCCAGCAGGAACAGCAGGAGGGATTCCCATGTAGAACGCTCCATGATTTTGCTATCTTGAGCGATATGCTGAAGCGTACGAAGTACACGATGACAAACAACGGCTTGGCGATTGATAATGTCGATTCCTATTAGATATTTGAATGATTAGAATATGCTAACAAAAAATGAGATGTGTTTGTGTGTCGGTATTTTACTATGTATATTATTATGTTATGTATAATTGCATTTGTTTCACAAATATGTTAAAATAAAAAAGAGAAGTTTGCAAAATTAAATATGTAATAAAATGTAATTTAATAAGTAGTATGATTAAGAAGAAACTTTTATCTAACAAGAAGGAAAATAATAAATGTTCTAAAACAAAAAAAAGGTAACAATCTAAATAACGTAAGCTTGTAGCAGTTAAATGTATTATGAGCGACGCCGACGTTTTTAAATTGATGTCTTTCAAAACTTGTTTTAGTAACATTTTGCTTAAAGGGGAGGTCATGAAATCGCAATCATAGAATTATACAGCACTTGTATACGTATAGTAAATAAAAATGTCTGTATATTTCTAGATAATGATTGCTATAGTGCTCTTTGTCGGAAAGTGCACGTTTCAATTGTCGTTTGTGCAATTATGCCTTTAAAAAACATGGTGATTTTGAGCGATCGTGACAGACAGTCATAACGCTTTGGCATCACGAACACAGCTATCAGTTACTATGTAGTTTAAAGAAAAAATATCAAATGAGAGATTTGGACCGCGAACGTTGCAGTTAGTGATGTAGCTCAACGAAAATTTGAAATATCTTAGATAAAGCATCCCAGGACAATTTCAAACTCAAAAAAGCATTTTTCAAGACAATCTAGGCATTGCTCCGCTTTAACATTAAATAACCTTAACAATAAAAGTTGTTTCTAACGTAGATACTATTCGTATGCCTAGTTCTAATCAATTCCGTGATAGTGAGCTCATTTTCTCCCTTTGTTAGTTGCTGTTACTGACACTTATGGTATTTCTTTTGAAATATTGTTTAAAATTACAATTTTACAATGCAAATTACTTATTTTACCAACAAAAATTAAAATTAACCTAAATTTAGCTGTATAAAATCTTTTAAAATGAATTTTCAAAGATTATACTTAAATCGTATGTAACGTATACTTAACTATTATAGCGTTATAAACAGCCATGCTAAACTTTAGAACTTCAAAAACTAATTGTAAGCTTGTATGAATACTTCAAAATATACAAAACTTTACAAAAACAACATGCTCAACATGCCATTATATAAACTACTTTAAAACTGGATTAAAGTGCTTTGTTGTAGTGCATGGTAAACAAACGTGAACGCTTTGAGAAACAGATGCAAAAGTATTGTGTAACTGATTGTAAGTCAGTGAGTGGATTAAGTTGAAAATGAAACAAGCCATACCCAAGTTATCCTGATAAATAAAAGCCCAGTCTTGCAACAAGGTTCACAAAATTAGGCATCATTTGAACACAATCGTAAATCGTAAATGGTAGCAGCTTACCTTCACCCTTCCTGGGTATAAATAAGTAATGAAAGTGTTGAATGATTTTTCGTGCGTACACATTGGGGTCGTCGACGATTGGTCGTGGTACACATATGCGTGGTTCAGCAGGCAGCAGGGCGCTTAGCCATTCGCAGTAAATATTGGCGCAATCCTTGATGGCCTCATGTTCGGTGAGCGGTAGCGAGAGGCCGTAGCAGATCACGTCCATGCACCATTGAACATCGTGGTCGGTGACAAGTTGGCTGGGTTCGGGCACCTGCGTGTGGCCCAAGTTGGCGGCGAGTTGCTTGACAATGCTGCTCGTCACTTCGCGACTGGATTGAATGCCGAACTTCTCCAGCACGCTGTGACCGACGTCGCCGAAGTTCTGCACGTGCTGGCTGAGAGACGTCCATTCCGAATACATGCCTTTGTTACCTGGACTGTCCTGTAATCATTATGAAAGGCATATCGGTAGGTTTAATAGGCGTTCGTCGGGCGTCAATTTCGACGTGCACAACCATTTTCGCCTTGTGTTGCTGCATGTTTACGCCCGGGGCGTCCACGAACGACTACTTACTTTCAGGTTGACGCGATTAAATAGGCCCAAATTCATAGGTGATGATTTCTAGAGGTACGTGCGCATTTAATCAATCCACCGTTATCGAATTATCATAAGTTTTTAGAGTGTTCAACACTACAAAGGTGTGCTTTGCACTTGTATCCGTGGCGGCTGTTTTTATTGGGAGTACCTGTCAGTCGTTTGTTTTTGTTTTTCTAGTATGTTAAATTGCCTAACTTAAATTTATCTTGAGCCATTTTTAAACTTAAGTTCGAACCTTGCGTCGCAGACGGCGCTGTCGCATAAAACTATTATTAACTCTATTATTATCAACAATTTCCAGACTAGTTAATTTAATGAAAATTAACATTTCTTATATACTTTTTCCCATGTTTATGGAGGCATTTTTACTAAATAATTTAAACAGTACTGCCATCTGAGTTTCACTATACAATCTTTTCAAATAACTGACATTGATTTATTAAAATACTGAAACTGACTTACAGATGGCAGTAAAATCTCATTTTTTAATGTAAATGGTTGTCTAATCAGATGCATTTCCGTGCCTGTGCCGCCTTTGCGTATTGCGGCAGTGTAATCTTTTCATCAGTGGTGAATTTTAGAATTCGAAAGTTTAACACGCGATAATCAATTGAAATTTGTGCAGTTTAATCCAACACCCCGGCAGCATGAACATCGAAGGCCTCTACGTTATCTATAGCACACTTTCAGGCGCCGGCGACAAGATCGCAGAGGTAAAAAGCCAAGATAAACACGCGCGGACGACGCTACCTAACCTTAGAATCCGCCAAATTTCTTCATCTTGTCAACGCCAACGTTTACTTACTCAATATGTATGTCCACAGCATTCGCATGAATATGGAGAGGCTATCAACGCAACCCGCCTTGGCACCCAGGAGAAATTACTTGGAATGCAGATCATCAAATCGTTCTTTTCCTCATTTCCAACGCAACAGAATACTGCATTGAATGCCATATTTGATTTATGCGAAGATGATGATAAAAATGTAAGTGTGTACTTCATTTTGAAGATTAAAAAAATTGAACTACAGAAGTCTAATTTCAAGATTTTTTTAGATACGCATTGCTGCAATGAAATCTTTGCCAAATTTATGCCGAGACACACAATTCATCTGCAAAATTGCTGATATAATGGGTCAGATGCTTCAAGTTGAAGATGCCACAGAGCAAACATGTGCAAGCAATATTTTCCTCGAAATACTTAAGAAAGAACCAGCGACTGTTATCAAATGTATATTCAAAACAATCAACGATCCGCATATGGGAACTTTGATTAGATACAGGTGTATTCAGTTTATTCTAAGTAAGATTAAAGTGTTAGATTCAGCTCTAGTTACTGCTGAGATACAAGATTTGATGATAGAAAAAGTTAGGGATACTTTAAGTGTAAGTATTATTACGTTTAAATGCATCATTATTTCTATGCTGTTCTAATTACTTTCTGTTTACAGGAATGTATTGCAGATGAATTTGTTTTACTTATGGGCTATCTGGTTACAACTAATTTAGTAAAATCACTTGCTGGACGAAAAGAAATTTTAGATATTGTGATGGCCCAGATCGATATTGATAGCGACGAATTCAAACCTTATCAGCCCAAGTGTAATTACACGAATCGTCTTGTGAGCTGCGTTAAATTTATATTGCCATTTTTTATTGTAAGTTTTCTACGTTTTCTTGCAAATTTTTGCATGTTATTACATATCGTCCATAGTCATCGGTTTAATAATTACTGTTTTAGACCAAAGGAGACTCGACAAGATTCGTGCAGTTTTATTGCAACAAGGTTTTAAAGCAGTGGACAACTATAGGTGAACTTAACAACGGAATGCAGTATCAAAGTGTGATTGCTCAGCAGTTGGCAGTTATATCGCCGTTCTGTGGGTCTTTGGAAACTCCACAACGTGAGGTGGAAGCTATTTTCGACGTTTTATTGGTATGTTTATAAATATTTACTATAAATGTATCACATACTATACCTTTTGAATTGGAATGAAAAAGATATTTTCTTCTGAAGGAACACATGCCTCATCCCCCAGAAGACACATCGAATAACGAAATGCCATCGCTGCACTTCAGCATCGTCGAAGGCCTGCTATTCGCATTCCATGCACTCGCGAGGCAATGTCCACAGTTCCTCGCCGAGAACCCTGCACGTTTGAAGGACTTCCGCGCCCGATTGCTGTACTTTTCGCGCGCGGTACAAGGATGCCTTAAAGTGCTAGGACTGAACGCCAGCGACAAAGTGTTTAACGCCGACGACAAACGCATTCGCGAGATGAGCCCGCAACTGCTGAAGAACATCAACACGCTGGTGAAGGACCTCTTCTACTCGCCGCCCATCTACAAGTGTCAGGTGGCGCTGTCGTTTGCCAAGGCAGAGACGCCGGAGAAGAAGCCGGTCGTCGCGAAAACCGACGTGAAGAAGACGGAGGCTACGTCGCCGGGCACGAAACGTCATGTGCCCATCACGTACGAGAACAGTAACGGCGCGTCGCACAAGCTGAAACGCGGTGGTGGCAGTAGTGGTGGTGGTGGTGTCGGTGGTGAAAAGAAGATCTACACGCCGCCGAGCGGTAAGTTCAGCCACAAGACCAATCAACGTGGACGCGGTCACGGCGGTTTTCGAGGTGGACGTGGGGGCAGCGGTGGTGGTGGAGGCGGTTACAAGGGCGGCTATCGACACAACTAGATTTATGGTAGGTGTATGAGGGAGGAAGCGTTTTTTTTTTCTGAAAAGCATTGATGCAAGTGTACGAATGACGTGGTATAAGTACAAGTTATTTCCCAATTCAATCCACGACGTTTGTGTAAGTATTCTTTTTCTCTCAAACGCTTGTGTATGATTATATAAGTTTTCTGATCACATGTTTGGTTATTTTTGCTTCGAGCCTAGTCACGATGTTTTGAGTTGTTTTCTGTAAGGTGAATTCACCCAGTTTGTTTATTTTCATAATATTCTGTTTGGAAAAGTTTGGAAATTAAAGCATTTGATAAAATTGCTAGCTAGGAACGTCAGAAAATCGATAATATACTTCAAAATTAAGTGAGAAAGGATGATTAATTGTCAAAACTGTGTGTGTGTGTGTGTGTGTGTGTGTGTGTGTGTGTGTGTGTTTAGTTAAGGTTGGGCATATTAACGTTTTTCCATAGGTAGCAACAAAATCAGCAACATTTCGTCGATCGCCCAAAACTGACATCGCCACCATTTTACAAACTACCTGCAGTTTCATATGCTATTGCAGACAAACAGAAAGCAAGCACGTGGAATGGCTGTTTCTTTTCGTCTCCTTCGTCGAAAAAGAGAATCATACATGTTAAGGAAACATATAAGCATTCAAGTTACTAAAGTAATGTGTATCTAGTTCTATTTGATATTATAAAAGTTTTTTTCTCTATATATTCCGTGTTTAAATATGAAGTGTTACTATTTGTATGTTAGAGCCTCTAGAACTAATATAAACGTTTGAATTAAAGAAGTCTGTAACTGTGTTGCAAAATAAATCCCAGTGACGAACGAATCTTCCTAACAAAAAGTAGGTAAAATGAAATGGAGAGAAAAAACGAAAACCGATCTGAATATGTGTAGAAGCCATGAATCCATCAATGGTATAGACGAGGTCGCACCAAAGCCGACGGGTGGGTGCCACAGAAATACGAACGCTTCGAAGCTCGACGAGGCGAAGCGACGCCGCCGGTGTGACAGTCCCCTTACGTGAATATCAAGCCTTTATAGGTCTAGATGCCATTATTCACTATATACAAAAACTAAATAATCACATATAATACAGGAAACCCAAGATACATCAATATCTAGGAGATTAACATTTAAACAAATAACCCAACTATCTAGCTAGGAGAAGGGAACGCAGGGAATCTTTTATCTGTCACATGCGTGACATGATTACAACCGGACAGGCGAGTCATCTATGAAATCAGTAACCAATGAGTGCCACGCACGTTATGTCACTTTTGTAACCATCAAAATCGACTCATTCCCTCGGCGGGCATAAAACATTTTAAAAAACCTATAATTAAAATTTTACCAACTAAGTGAGCAGGATGTGCCCGCAACCAACGTAACCCCACACCGATTCCAAAATTATTTAACCCTGTACCGCGCCAGCTTCATACAAAATCCACAGTGAACACCGCTTTCGCGCATCCACACGAAAAAACACTACGAAGATGGTGACCAGACAGCAAGTACAAGGTGAATATTTGCAATCTCCCATCGTCTCGTCGTCCACCGACGAATGGCCCTCCGTTCAAACTCCCCGCACGCCCTACCTAGTGCACCTTCCTGCCGGCCGAACGACCTATCGTACACCACATCCACCTTCACAATCCGCTTATAATGCTCGCTATTCGATTAACAACCAAGAGTGTAGACTTAGAACGCTCCGTTATTCACCCGAGGAGCCTTTGTTTCGGTGTAAGTTTCATTTAACATTTGTTTAACCTTTGTATTTTCACTTATCACTTCTCTCTTGTCGGTATGCATGTTTATTCCTCATAGATTCGAAACTGTAGACGTAACTAATTACTTGCATAATTAAAGCGTAATGTGTTTATGATCCCAGATTTAAATAACATACGAAAGCCTGACGCAGCATCATCCACGCGCACTTCAGTGATTGCCCTAGGTGGCATCTTTCTCAGTACGCTTGTGATTCTTTGGTGGATCTACAATGGTTTTCCCGAATTGCAAGAGTAATGACACTAACAAAAGCGATACAAGATTGCAAGACATTTGTGGACAAATGGGCTAACGTTTTGGTTTTAGAGAGGAGAGAGTTCACATGAAGATACCATGGAATTTGGATGATGCTAAAAATTTAGGCACTGTTTTATATCGCTACAAAGGGGACCATTTCTACCATGTATACTTCGGTGTCTGTATTA
>WSZQ02135608.1:0-19044 GCA_019419845.2 Weissflogia rhopalogaster
AGTAAAAAACTTTAAAATACTATATTTTATACACTAAATTAATAAAAATGCCATATTAATATGATTACGATGCGGATATTCCGTCATAGCCAAATATTTGGGTTAATTAAAACAGAACTATGCATGTTCGAGTAACAAGATCGTAGAAAGTGTCATACGTTCGTTGTTCATTGCGTTTACGTTCTTTTTCTGCATTAAAATATATTCGTATTTCCTGTTGTCTTAATAGTTATAATATTTCGACTCTATAAAAATATATTAATAAACATTTCAGATATGTTCCTAGTTGACCTTCTGATTTTAGGAGAGAAAAAAATGTGTCTCAAACGTCGGGGTGGGCGCATTATCATTTTCCTTTTCAATTATGGGGAAACAGCAATTATTCTCATATAATTGAATGGGAAAATGATAATAGTCTAACTTTTTTTCCTAAGTTTGTTGACTT
This sequence comes from Weissflogia rhopalogaster, assembly GCA_019419845.2. NCBI lineage: Eukaryota > Metazoa > Arthropoda > Insecta > Coleoptera > Staphylinidae > Weissflogia > Weissflogia rhopalogaster. The sequence goes on from WSZQ02135608.1 coordinate 446, forward strand.
AATAAACAAACTTATTGTTATTGTATACACAATTATCTAATCTTTGTTAAGTTATTTCTTAATTATAATTACTAATAATTTTAATAAGAATTAATAACGCTGACGCTGCACCGCTCTGGTGACAGCCAAGCCCGCACGCTCGCAACTGTGTGGTATTATGAACACATTACCTTACAGTATTGTCAAGAACTAATTGTAAGTGTTCCACCGGTACTTAACTTATTATCTTACATGAGTAGAAAACATATTTTTAATTTAAACCTCACCCGATATTCCCATAAAAAATCAAATTATTTTTAAAATCAAATTAAAAAATGGCAAATTAATTAATAAAAAGTAAAATATTTTATTGTGTAATAATATGATTCGATATACTTAATAATTTCCTTCGTATGCCTACCTTCAGATACAGATTAGTGTTTCAATCATACAATTCATCATTAACTATTCAATTACACGTGTTGTGCAACGATAAGACCGAGAGCGTTTCATTAATGACTGTATATGCATACATCCACTTAGAACATTCTAAAAACTAATAAATTAAACAGTGACATGCCCAAGTCATTGCAGCCATAAAATGTGCAGAAACTATTGGAAATCATGGAACGCAAAAGCGTTTCAGGCGAAGGACAGCTCAATGAGAAACGTTGTTTCAACGCGAAACGCAACCAATCTGCGTACTGCGCACCACACGCTGATACAAGATATTTTATACACTATTATGCTAGGCCGATTCTAATGGCGATTTCAATCAGGTAGTGCTAGCCAGTTGCCAGTACGTGCTCTCGTAATACGGGCGTATTTGTGGACGTACTGTAATAATTATAATACTACAGACCGGCTCAGCTCGGCTGCTTGACTTGCCTTTCCAATTTCAAATCCGATTCGTTCGTTTCGCTTTGCAAACTTGCTGCGTTTTGCCACATTAATATTTTATCCTGTCGCGCATTAAACAACTGGCAAAACTGTAACAATTCCAAGCAAAAGTAACAGTCGGCAGCATATGCCGATAAAAGACAACGTACGAATCGACCAAGAATAATCACGATTTTAATAACAGACCACTGACAAACCTTTTAGTTTAGTCAAACTTCTAACAATTTCGTTGAAACATTCTAAAGTTTGCAAAATGTGAAATAGCCTGAAGGATTTATCATCAATTAGTCACTTTTGACACAGTTTTACATTTTATTCTTGTGTCACTAGAAAAAAAAACTATTGTTGAATAGAATAACATTCAATCATTTTTTATTTGTTACTCGATTTTTGCTACTTCATTGATTGAGATATTGACTTGAACTAGTACAAAACAATTTTTTGGATGAATTGAAGGCGAAAGTCGTGATCCAGTGAAGCGATTTATTCGATGAATGTGAGAGTTATTCGACTTCTGATTAAACGAACGGCGATGAAGACGCCTGAACGAAGAGCTTTCCTAAAAAAACTTTCGATTTTCAGCAAATCTCAACGAAATTGATTCCGTCAAACTACATTAAATTTAATTAGAAACACTTGAGTGTCGATAAATTAAATAGCAGAGCTCTTTATGTAAAAGTCAAGGTATTGTTAGTATTGCAAAATGTGCGTGGATGTGGTAGATGGATTCAGCGTAGCATAATGGCGCCGTGCGAATTAAAATTATCTTCATTATTATATTTGGAAAAGTAGTTATAATGCGCAGCTGATGGCTGTGGGATGACCGATGGTGAATGGGTGGAATTATAATACCATCCGACAGCTTTTATGGCAAGCAGAAGTATTCCAATTCGCAAAGACAGCCTTGAGATGGAAAAGTTTCCACTTTTATTTCACTTTTACTTGCCATCAAGCTTACAAAATGTTATAAAGCGAAATATATACGTTTCATTATTCATTAATTAATCACTCACGTTTTTTATGTGTTTATAGATGTTTTAAACTTATTTTTAAATGAATTTAAGTTCTATTTCTATGAATATTCAGTTTTATATTTAAAATAGAGTGAGACGGTTTATAAATTTCGAAAATACAGAGAAGATATTGATGTACCTAGAGTCAATTTGCTTGACTTATAATATTGTTTCTAAACGATTAACTGATAAACTCTTTACGGTGTTTGAGGCATTGAGAGTTGAATGCATTAAAATATAGCAAATATAAGTAAAACTGCAAACTTTAGGATAGTCATTTCAGTAATTTTTTTGACAGCAAAGAGTAATTAAAACTCAAAAACTAACTAAAGTAATTAAACTCAACTTTTCTGACTTACAATAGCGGTTCTATATGATTGATCGTAGTGCTATTCCCGGAGTTTGTGGCAAATTTTAACCGAAATCGATTGCTATATAATTTGTAATCCTAGGAATAAGACAATGAAAAAGAAGAATATTTAGGCCAAGTCATTTCTCTGAGACCGACGTTATTAGATTTAATTTCAGACTCCACTTCAACAATTTATAATAATGCTCCTAATTAATTATTCAAAAAGCTATTCATGTGTATGGTTGTATACGTTTGAATATAGTAAATACAAATAAAATTGCAATATGTAGGACTAAGGCATGTCAAGTTACTTTTCTGACATCGAAAACTATACCAGAAAAAAGTGGACATTTTCATCCAGAATCAACTGGAGCATGATTTACAGTTGTAAGAATATGGTCAATATGAAAAAATGACTATTTAGAAAAAGTAATTTTTCTGATATCGACATTGATAAATTCAACTTTTATTATTTAGTATATCGCTCCTATTTGATTAATTGAAAAAAAAAAGCATTCTTGGAGTTGGTGGAAAATTTTATTCTGAATCGATTAGGAAATATAAATAAAAATGCAATTTTTAAGCCAAGTATTTTTCTGACAGGGTTAGGTACATTAACAAATGTTGATGTACTTAAATTCAAATTTAGTGCCTTATAATATTGCTTCTATGTGATTAATAAACATTTTATTCCAGGAGTTTATGACCAAATTTATCCTGAAATAATACGAGTTTACTCGTAAGAATATAGTTCATATCAGTAGAATGAAATCTTTAGAACAAATTATTTTTCTGAGGCCGGGAATGAGGACGATATAAAACTCAACTTCAACGATCTATAATATGACTCCAGCGTAATTATTCCGAAATCTGTTTCACGGGTTAATGGCAAATTTCATTCTAAATCGATGGATGTATGATTTATACACCTAAGAATACGGGATATATGATCAAAATGGAATCTTTGCAACTAGTCCTTTTTCGGAAAACTCATTGTTTAATATTTAATTTTTCCACCTAAATGTAATTAAAAATATCCATACATTTTTAAAATTTCAATTCATACCCTTGGCATTTTTATACAAGTGCAATTGCAATAATAAAAATTTGCCTTAAAACACTTTACATGTCACATTATCTACTATCAACAATCCGGTTAACTTCTTAAGTCGTCCGACTTCTGGTCCACCATCGCCTCGACAAGAGACAAGGACTAATTCAGGCCACTCATGCTGACCATAAACTGGTTAAAAAGCCAGTCGGATTGGTGCACACATGACGATTTTACTTTCACTCTTGTACCGCTCACAAAATACACACGCATCGAACCCAAGCGCATGTACGTGAAAATCATTTCGCTTGCAGGTAAAATACGCCGCCTCACAATAGCCGATCGTGCTCAAAAACAAAATTGCTTTATATATCATTGCAATATTTAATGAAGGATGCTTATACGAACGTGGCCGTGGCTAAATTTTGAAAGTAACCCAATCTCGAGATTTTTTACACACTTTTATCCTCGATCACTCACACAACTCACAGTTGTCAGTTGCAATTAATTAAATAAACTCTGCAATTATTCAAAAAGTATTTCAGTAAATTAAATGAAATTGATCTAGTTTAGTTTCTGAGCAATTGCCAGCATGATAAATGACCGTAAAAACGGTAATAATCCGTTATTAATCCCAATCAAGTTTCACCTGAAATTGGATTTATATGTTCACAGATGATTTCAGTAGCTAATCTAATTTCTTAACTGCTATATTGTGCAAGTGTCGTGGGTATAACATTTTTATATTAAATGTTGTGTATTTAGAAATGTTTCGAAGTACTTGTATATTCTGCAATTTCGTACTGTTCAGCGTGGGGAACTAACAACTTTAGCGATACGTGGTTTAGGTGATTGTAATGCTTGAGCAGTTAGCTTCAAGTGAGACTCTTGCGTTTAAGATACGCACTTTCCAAGATAGTTGGAAAGTAAACTAAACACGTAGACAATAAGTCAAATCTTTAGACATAATCATTGACATTAAATAAACTCTTTAGTAATTTCTTCTGTGAAGTCTATACGAAAATGAAGGTACTTATACTTAAGATAACATGTATAGTTGAATTGAATTTCGTTTTAATTATGTAATTGTTATTTTCACACATAATGGACAAAATAACCGATAACCCTTTTGTTGTGAATTGCCAATAACTTGCGTCCAGTCCGATCAATCTGAATGATATTTACATCTGCGCATTTGTTGAATTTTTTGGTGACTTTCTGTTGTTAAATACTTTTACCGAAGGCTGATAGATCGAAAGGTTTTGATGATTTTTAAAATCCTGCATGTTATTTTCCATAAGAGACATCCACCTTTAATTGATCATTACATACGTTAGGTACCTGTTACTTATTACAAGACGAATATCTATGATATATTAGAAGCTCCAGTATCGAATGTCAAAATTTAATTGTACGGGTTCTTTTAAATGGGGTAATTTGATTTCGCTGCTGAAAGGCTCGCTGCTAACTTCTAATCGGTGACAAAATACAAGCTGTGAACAGAGCATTCCATGCAAACAGAAGCACGTTACTGAACAGAAGGCTGAAAACAGAGACCCGATTGAAAATCAACAAACTACTAATGAGTCCCGTAATGACATACGCGGCTGAAACAATGACAAGGACAAAGACAGAAGAGGAAATAAATATACAAGGAAGGAAAATTATAAGGCAATAGTTGGACTAATCACTGAAGGTGACTGCACAAAATGAAGAAAAACAAATAGGGATTGCCGAAGGACTTATATTAGCGGCGAAACAATCAACGAAAAAAAAAACATAGAATAAAGTGGCTCGGACATGTGTATAGAAAAAATGACACAAGTGGAAGACCTCGATACAATCGGCGAAAAGATTTCGAGAAAGATCTGGAAGAGTTAAAGGTGAAAAACTGGAGGAAAGAAAGCCACCGAAAGAAAAACCTGGAAAGCACTCACTACCGATAAGAAAGATGGGATTAATCCACCCTATGATAAGGATTTAAAAAAATCTAAATGAGTTGCTATACCCGACAGGATGAAAAGCAAATATATATAATTATTATTTTCACACATAATCGAATATCATTATGAAATATATGTGCATAACTTTAGGCTTTGATTACTTTGTAAGTAATGATACTTTTTTCATAAGGTGGATAGCAAAAGAATTTAGAATCTCATGCCGCAGTGCAATGAAAATATTTTTGGAAACGCTGCTCTAGTCCAGAAAAAAAAGTAAAAATTCATTATATAAACATTGTAATAATTATAGAAACATCACTATTTTTACATAACTCAGTGTTACATTTTTATTACGTTATTTTGCCGATCAAATCCATAATAACTCTATTATAAAACAAAAAATAAACTAACCAAAATTTATAGTTATTTATTCAATTAATTATGGTCATCCACAGAATTATTTCCAAGCCACAACATTACCAACAACGGTACTCCATAATCATTCACATAAACCTAACATTACACATTCCTTCATAATAGCAATAAAACGCAATAAAGCATAAACTAAAATGCCCCATATAACAATAATGTCCAAGATTAAATATTAAACTATATTATGCAGATATTAATGTTGGAATAAAACCTATCAAACCAGTGGCGTTTTTCACACAATGGCCTTTCGGCTAACCTTGATATTTGCATGTAAATTAACACAACCAGCATAATCGCAGCGAAAAAAGAGACACCAACGCCTCAAAAGCATACATGACAAAACACCACAACAAATCCTCTTAAAATTAGCTGAGAGCTTATAACATTTAAACCATTATAACATTATAAGGTAAAGGTAATTATGTCGAAACGTGAACTGATAAAATGAGAGAGAACATGAGTCAAAAGTCAACGGTGTTCCATCAGTGATTGATCTGACAATCAGCAATAAGCGTTATTATCGTTAACAAATTGCAACACTACTTAAATACAACTTATTGATGTATTGAAGAAAAAAAAATGATTTAAACCTCTCAAGCATGTCAATTAAGTTTTGTGCACCCAGTGCCAACGACTGGTTGCTGATTCAATTGGATTAATAAATACGCGCTCAAGGTAATTCATTAAGCAAACTGCACTTAATTTAAAGGTTTGAAAGCGTATTTCAGTTTTAATCAAGCGATAAAAATGCAGAATTCCTTGTAATGAGGCTAAATATAATTACTTTATGAATTCAATACTATATTTCATTGTATTACATTTTAGAATAATCTTGATTTTATTTTATCTAACGATGTGTTGATAAAAAATCATTAAATTATACATCGTAAATTTATAGGCACATGTTATCAAATGTAATCCATCAAGCCTGAATAGAAAATTATTCACTTTGTATTCTACTAATTACTTTCGAACACGATATGCACCTTTTGGTTTATTACCTTTTCGTTTCTGCAAGTTTAACCCTTCCTACGTCTTTTCGCTAAGCTATATGTAGTAAAATACGAAATAATCAATAAAATTGAATGTGTTTTGAAATACTAACACTCTAATAATCGTAAAATTAAATCTGCATTAGTCTGAATAGTTTCTAATGAGGCTAATTGTACCTAAGGAAAATTACAAAACATTTTCCATGGTTTATTCTATGGTATATGACCGTAATGCATAATGTTTCATGGATGAATGCTGATAACAATAAAAACCAAGTCAAATCAAATATATTAAATATTGGGTACATCTGTAATCTTGCAAAAACTTGACATCTAGATTATTTTCTTAAACTTAGTATCAAAGATTTTTTTTTTCAATGCTTCCATCAACAATGATGAATTACATTGCTTCGAATACAAAACAATTTCAACTAATTGGTATTAATAAAACAAATTTTCGTAATTCTACATTCTTCATATTTTCTTGGCCGCAATTCTTTGTTAAATATACTTTTAAGAACTGTAAAATGAAGGAATAAGAGAAAACATAATAAAAAACATGAAATATCTCATTTGCGAACACCATAAAGATGTGCAAAAAGAATATATCACGGTTATTGCAACATGTTTGACATTTTACAATCTCTAAAACCATTTATAACGTTATAAGTTATTAAATTTTTAATTTGAGCATAACGAATGTTTAGATTTACGCAACCATTAAGGTAATTGTAATAATTTTCAGTAAGTGTTTTACATATTCCGCTGTGTTTTCCTTTTCTTTTTGCTGTTTTCATTTTCTACTACAGGGATAATGAGTAATTGAATATAACCGACTTAGATTTACAGATAGAACATGGTTGAGCCAATTGTAATTTGCATTTTGCATTGCATTGCAAACAAATGTGTAAAGGTTTTAGTTGGACTTTACCTGGAAAAAGAAAGCATTAATAATAAGTTTAACACATGATTTTCAGTTCCACTTTTATTTTTATGTTTATAATTAATTTTCTTTTTTATTATTTCAGAGCATCTAAATACCTACATACACTTTTATTCTTTATTTAAATCTTTTCTACAGGAACACCGAAGACCAGAAATTAAGTCTTTTAAATATTTTTCATTATACGGGAAGTTGAAAAACGATTTATTATAATTGGTTTTATTATAAGGATCCCTGATAGAGCATAAAGCTTATTATTGAGATGCTGTTGGATGAAAACCGCGCTGTAAGAGTACCGTGTTCTCAGCGTACGATATAGGAGGGTTGACTATATTTTACTCAAAATTTTATTTCTGATACATAGTGATAAGTGTGATAAATTCTGATAAATCGCAATACAATCAAAATTCGGAATGTTCATTATTTTATTGATACAAAATATTGCCAAAAGGTAGAAAAAATCTTCAAAGTTACCGGCTTTGATAGAGGAGCATATAGTAATCATCTTCATTCACACAATCATCTTCATTGAATTTCTACCCCAAGTATCAGTATGTGCTATAACATTACATGTTATATGTTTGTGTCATAGCACATCCTGATACCAAAGGAAAATAAAAGAAGAGTTGCTTAATACAATGTAGTTAATCCCAAATTGATATCACAATTATGAGGAGAGATAACTATCGAAAACGTCGAGTCGCTTGCACGACAGAGGTACACGCCACAGAACTTTTAAAAAATCCCTATAGGGTTAAATTAAAAAGTAGGAACTTAAAAATAGCCTATCTCTCATGTTCGAACAATAAACTCATCAAAAAAGAAAGTTCCCAAGTACTCCCCAAGTCAAATTCAGGAAGTTTTACTTCAAAAAGGAGGACTAATAAAATCTGAAACAAATCTATCAAGGATAGATAGGTGATGAGAGATCATCACCTCATTTTTATTACCAAACTATCATAAATCAAACAAACATAATTAAATATCAACCAGATCTTCATAATTAAGAATTAAGAAACGTGATCAAGCGCTAAACTTCTACTTAATTATACACCGGCGAACTAATTAACCTTTAACTCTAACCTTGTCCAGTTTTAGAGAAAAATTTCTCGAATGCACAACCAGAATGCCGAAATTTTGCAAAACAAATTATACTAGTTTAAACATATAAGTATTCTTAAATCAAGTTCATAATCTACAAAAAATATTCATAAAAACTCTCACTTTGTAGCAATTGCAACTGTAAACCACAAAAAATAGACTTTCAAATTAAAACGAAGACGTACTTTCTTTAAATATTACCATATTACCAAATTTAATAGACTTTATTAAGTCTAGTATAACATATTGTATAATCTGTAAAATATTTCTAAAAAGTAATAAATATTAAATTGTAATATATTACGCTGTAATTAAAACTGCAATAGCCGGTCATGGTATTAATAAATTTAAGCAGCATTAACAACCGACAATTATCAGATTGTTTATGCATGAATTCTGTTGGTGCGTAACGTAATTTTCTATACAGCAACTCGACTTAACTAATAGTAATAACATGGCTCAAGTTTGCTATACGAAACCAGGAACATAAGTACTTCCAGGTTTCGCGCGTGTCGCGCCGGTGAAATGATTTACAAGTTCCTACAATTCGACTTTTACACAATTGATTGTAATTCCGCAATCTAATCGATTACGGAATTACAATCAATTAATTACATTTCCATAGTTTTATATAGTTTAATTGCATTTCCTATGTTTCCTTCTAACATGTTTTTATTTATAGGCTCTATTATTTTTTACATTCCTTTCTTTTAGTTTCCAAAAATTTTAGATTTACATAAACCTATAAAATACTATGGAAAAGGTCACAAGTGTTTGATGAAACCATAAAATTTGATTAAGCTTTCTAGTTTCAAGTACATAAATCGTTTCAATATATGCAGAAAATTGTACAATATCTAAGATTTGCCGGAGTGAAAGATATAATTATGTTATAATTATTATAATCACAGATAAATATGATCTTACCTGATGTCGTCGTTGTGCTACCGTATAGCTAATCCCAAGACAAGAAAGTAGAATAATGATCTTCAAGATCCTCATCGTTGAATGTTCGTATGTGTTTTTTTATTTGCACAGGCGAGTTTTAAGTCATTTATAAAAACAATTCCATTCGTACGTTATTTTTTGATACTTTCCACTTCTCTGAGCATCCTAAACGACAGTAAAAGTTGACAATAAAAGTTGAGTCCGAAGAAATGTGTATATCGCCGTGAAATTTGAATTTTGTATTATCACATAAACGTGACATAAATATACATAAAGCACAAAACCAAAAATGCAATTTCCCAATTTTTATAAAATAAAAAATAGACATATAAAATTACAAAATGTCAACCTTCTAAAAATTGGTCAACTTAAAGTTTCATGAGAATTTCTAAGCCATTCAAAATCTAATTGAGAATATGAAATATCAACCGGTTGAATATATGTTACGTAGATTTTAATTTTATAATCATTAACTACAAATTCTGGTATGTTACAGCCTGATTTTCTAATTATGCAATAAGTTTATACTTTATTTTGTTTTATTTTCATGCAACCAACAAAAAAAAACAGGTGCACTAACGCAAGTCGTATAAAATTGCACAAAGTTCGACATAACAAATTCGACTAGTGTTTGAGTGATTATTACTGGAGTGATTAGTAATTTCGCTTGATATTGCAAGATTAAATGCAATTTCTGGCGATGCTGCAATTTTATACCAAGTAGCAAAGAGATCTTTTTGGGTTTTAGATGAAAGTTGGTGTAATAAATCAACCGTTTAACCGACTAAAATAAGTCAACTGGGAATTTATACTTTTCTCAATTGATTGTTGATTGAGAAAAGTTGTGAATATCGATGTATTTATAAATTATTTTGCTCGCAGTGGTAAGTGGCAGGAGTGGTAAGTTTAAAGGAGCGTAAATACAAGAAAAAGAGGATAAACATAGAAAAAGTTGGAAAATAAATAAAAGTTGACTATGTCACATGCCAATTTGTCAATAGCGCGACGAAAGGAAAGCAAAGGAAAGTCATATTTCACGATAGATACGCGCAAGTACACATATTAAGAAGTAATTTGATTTTATGATTTACCAATTTATGTCTATAGCTTTCCCTTTGCCTGGTTATTTGAATTTTCACTTCTACTCTTTTCGTTTATTTAGCCAACGAAAATTATTAAACAATTCATAAGAAAATTGCATTTTCGGTTTTTTTTCTGTATAAAATTTTTAAACAAATATCCTTAAACGTATTTTAACCAACCAGTATTTTACAAATATGTCGAAGAAAAGTTCATATTTAAAACTCACTCACGAAAACTCACTATTTCACACGTTTTTAACGATGTTTACCCGACGTGAAGCGTAATTGGTGCGTAATTGGGCAATTATTACACCAATCTGTTGGATGTGTGGATTAGCACGAGACGACGCCTCGTCCGAGACTGATAAGTTACAAGAAGGCTTCGTGGGCATGAGTATGGTGCATGGCCGGACATGGTAAGGAATTGCGAGCGCGAAGAAAAAATGTCTTGTGATTGAAAGGGGGGACCGTGGTCTGTGGTGTGCGAAAGCGCCTGGCAGGGACATGATCAGGCGGATATAAAAACTGTAACACATTTCCTCTCACTTTAGTTGTCGCTTGGCGATTCAGTGATTGAAATTATTGGTTGCTACGTTGAATTTTTAATGCTTCCTTTTAATTTTATGCATATTCATAGGTTTAAGTTATACACTATAAATTATTTTAGTATTTGTGAATTTTTGCTAACATTTCATGTTTGCACCCATGAGTATCACGAAGATTGGTCTCAAATCATCCTACGTAATCTGCAGTAAATTTTCGCACCTCTCTTGAGAATGTCCGCGCCTATCAAATTGGAAACCTCTGCTGCGTAAGTTTGCTTTGCGCGGCAACAAATTTACTATAAAATGTTATAGACTGTTAAAACTGTACTTAATACTACTGGTATATAATTACAACAGAAGAGGATCCAGAAGAGGTTTCAAAATACTATTGAAAGTTTCGGGAACACTTTTAGCACTTCCTGAATGGTTATTCTTCGAGAAATATCATTTTTTAATTATCTCAAAGCCATACTCTGTAAATTTCGTAATTTCATTAATTTGATAGGAAATCATACGTAGAAAAGTTCTTCTGGTATCATGTATCACACTTAAGTCTGGGATAAGGTATAAAGGGGAGAAAGGTATAGTAGGGAAAGGATAATACTCGAAGATAATGCGTAGGATTTAAATTTTCTATGAATTTAATAAATTTGGATTGTTTAATATGTAATCCTCTTGAAACGTAAAGTTGAATAAAAAAGTACATTTGGCTAATTTCTTAAACAATTGTACTGGCAAGAAATCGAAATGAGTTTCATACGTGTTTCATATGTATGCAGAAGGCTTTTCCGCACGCTGGAGCGGGTGGAAATATGCATTTTGCAGTAAGGGTGCGTCAGAAACCTTAGGACCAGATTTTAACAAGTTACTAATGAAACGCATTAACGCACGTATATTTGTTCTAGTCGTCATGGCCTCCTATTGTTGAGATTTATACAATACGAAGATCTTGGAACAAATATTTTCTAAAGTGTTATATACGGTTTTATACAATTCATGAAATGGTTCTTTCTGTTATCTTGGTACGATATGTTGGCGATTAGAGTATTTATGGATCGATGTTGATAGGTTTTGTCCCCGGGGACTGACAACAAGAAAATGAACAATGAAAATGAACAAGTGTACTTATTTTGAATGTAAATCGGTTGCTTGTATATACTAATATTATCTAATTCTCATACTAATTTTATCTTTACTTATTCTAATACTATATTCTCAATTTTACCAATGTAGAGCTCAACAACTTTTAAATTATCATACTAGTTACTCTATCTATTTACTAATGTCCAAAGGTTATTAACGTACCAGCGTGTATGATCTGAGCGTACCAGTTTTTGTTCAGTCAGCAAACCTATGCTTAGAGGTCAAAACTTATTCAATGGAAGAGATTCGCAAGTTGGCAACTGAACACAAAGGGAATTTCCTGAATTTCGACCCAGAGTGGGAAAGAAAGAAGAAGATGCAATGGCAGACGACGAAGCAATTCAGCAATCTGATTATCTCAGATATAATAGGTGGTTTTGAAACATTTAGAGTGGAGAATCATCATCTCCAAACCAATTTCGGACGTGAATCAAGAGTCAATTCAAAAAGCAATTTTACCGAAGAGCACACACTGTCCAAAGTCAAACCCTAAACAATACCTTGTGACGGAAATGCAGCTTACATTTTAAACAAGACGCTCCAATTCAGCTTCTCTTAAAAAGATGTCGCTGCTAGTACAAGAATTACCTGATCTGAACAGTTTCAAACACAAAATTGGCATTGATACTGTTTCATTGTTTGGCATTTAACCCCCACGGTTTAATATAAATGTAAAAACATTATTTGCATTTTATTCTAAATTCCTCCGAATTTATAAATAAAGATGTACAGAAAAATTTATTCGTAGCAAGAGCAATAAGTGAAAATATGAATAAGATATAAAAATATTGTCAATATATTTTCAAAAAAAAAACATCTGTAATGACAATAAGGATATTACAAACTTTATTTTTCCAAAGAGTCACAAGGAGAAAACAAATTAATCTTAAACTTAATAATCATATTATTATTAGTGGTTCTAAATTTAGAATAATTTATAGTAAAATAAGCAAATATATAATAACAATGTCAGCTCATAACACTTGTTAATAATTTATTATATTTGTTATTACATCATTTTCACATCAAATTTTAAAGGAACTACTAAAAAATAATTAGTCAATTAATCCAAATCCGAAATCTATTTTCTTTGGAACAGATTGATATAGACACAAACCTATAATTGTATAATGTAAATCGATTGTTGCCATGCAACTATTCCAAATATATTATTACTTGTTTAACGCGAGTTTTTACGAACTGAAATTTACATAACCACTGTGTATGTATTTTATAAAATGTTTATATCATATAGTGCAAACGCGTGTGTACATGTCCTGCTCGACGAGTGCAAAGCCATTACCAAGAAGTGAAGAAATGCGGCTACCATTGACGTCAATCGCCATGCCTTGCGGCTCACGATTTGTACGCGGCAAAGTTACTTAAACTTTGCCGACGCACTGTGGAGGACTCTTGGCGTCTCACAATCAGTGGTAATATGTTCTTATGCATGCACACCGAAGAAGAAAATCATACGCAGTCGCAAGGCGTGCAGGTCAGGAGAAAAAATGAAAGTGAAAGGAACGGCGGGCACCCAACAAAAAGCTTGCATTGGTTCAGGGATCGTTTTTTAGCAAGTTGCTTGGAAACTTGCCTTAAATGAGCATTAATTCCCTGACACACTCCTATAAAAACATAAATCACTAGATTCAACAGAATGGAATAATAAAAGTACATGTACTGCAGTTTTTGGTAGAAAAATGCCTCACATTGTTAGTCATTAAACATTTTGCGGTGTAAAACCTAACTGAGAGATGCAAAGATAACATTCAAATGGAGTTTGTAGATTTAAACTAATAAATATTTATCGACGTCCAGCAGTTGCTATTTTTAACTTCATCGCAAATCAATGCTACATCATCGCAATTTATGCATCACTGGAATTTTCAATTTTAAAACAATCGATGTTCGGTTTAGTATAATTGCATTTTTTTCTTGTAATTACGGTTTTATTAGTAGTTATATCATTCTGGGAATAAATATTATTAATTTTATATTATTATATTGAATAAATTTAGAAAAATTTCAGGCGAATTAATTTTTAAAATAAAATATATAAATTATGATATTTAAACTTTCTATAAAAAATTAAAAAAAGCATATTTTCGTCGTTACCAAAAACCCTCATTACCAACAGAAACCAATATTCCGAATACCATGGTAGCATGACCACAAAGCTTTTGTGACTAAAGAATGTCGGCTTCGCAGTGCGCATGCGCAGTGTACTCAAGCCTGTTGGCTCCATATACGAGGCCACAGCAGAACGCAGCAGACCGGGCGTATACCCATCAAACAACTATCTCTTTGCTGGTGCTGATCGACGAATCGCACCACAGCTCTTCCTCCGCTTACCACTTGCTTACTTTTCGCGTATGTAGGTCTCGACTCGTTGATCGTGCGCGAGAGAAGGAGGCATTGCAAGTCAGTCAATCGTCGTGGAACTGTGGTCGAACGAAGCGCGCAGGCGTGTTATGTTTAGTTTTCTGCGCAAATGTGTTGAATATTCCTGCAAATCTATTTATTTTCTTTAAAAAAGTGCGATTGTCCACACGTTAAACACCAACAACGAACCATTCCATGCAACAGTGATTATAATCGATTTTCACAATGGTTTTGCTGAACAGATGTGCAGATAAGGACGAATCGGTAAGTTTAAAACAGCTAATTATACTTAAGTCAGTTAGGTGAAGTAAACATGTTGTCTCTTCTTTTTAAAGTCTTTTGCGTCGATGGCAAGTCTGTTTAGTAATCAACTCAAGTCGAGTCACAAACGGTTGTTTTAAATTCTACTCGTTTTCTCGATTGGAAACTTTTGAAGTTTAGCAATTTTGAGTTTATTCGTAAAATACTTTACAGGACGTTAAAGTATTTCACGTTTTTAGGTTTTAACGTCTTAAAATGTCCTAGAACGTCTTAAAGCGTCCTAAAACATCCTGGAACGCCCTAAAACATCCTAGGACCTTCAAAAAGTCATAAAAGTCGTAAATCGGCCCCTAATACATTTTAGAGAAAGTTAAGGATAATTGTCTTGATTCTGGAAATTGTGCAAAACAGTGAGTCATTGATTTTTAAGTTATGAAACCTTCGTTCTTTGCTTTGATGTAAGCGGCTATAATTGCGAAAAACTAACTGTATTCTGGCGAAATTCTTGCATGTCTCATCGTCTTACCGGGCACGTCTCAGCTCAGATCGACAGGTAGCAATTTTAAAAAGTAAAACTAGTTGTTTAAGAAAACATTAGCAAGTTTGGCTTTGCGGTTAAACATTGACGACTTTCTCTTATCGCCAAATAACCCTGTTCACCGTATTTCCAATAAAAATCTTTAGAAATATATAATTTAAACTAATCTAGAAAATTGTAAAAATAATAACACAATAAACCAAATGACTACTAAATTTTGTTAAGAGATTTATGAAAGTTCTAATTGCGACGTTAGTAACTTTTTATACTTTGCTTACATAATGAATCTTTTAATTGTTTAAAATGAAAAACTTAATGCAATCATTTTTCTATAGGAGGCATTTTTTTCTACATGTTTTTTTATGTGAGGATAGCTCGAACACTTAGTATATAATATTACAAAATCTTTATAATCGAATTCCATATCTTGGGTGTTCAAGGTGAGGCGAAACTACGAATAATCATAAGTCAGACGTTGTAGTTTCTGGTTTTTCCAAATCTCATGATTGTATCTCACCTCACAACGAATGGCGAATCCAGCAACACGAATCGATTAATGGCGGTGAACACATGCCAAACAAGTTACAACATGACGCACGCAAACTTAAAGACAAAAACACTTAGAAACTTAAATTAATTTATAATAAACCCACGTTAACTACTCGTTCATTTTTTTAAAATTTTAGTATGTTTGCTTGTAGAAATAAAAATTTAATAAAACTATATCAAAGTGATATCATTTGGTACCTTTGTGGTACCTCCGAATAATAGACTATGCGGAATTAATTTTTGAAGTAAGCTCACGATGAACTTTCAAGGTAAACCCGAATAAAGCGATGTTAAAAGCACTAAAAGTGATCTACGCACACTAGAACGCCTAATTTATCTCATGTTACTCTTGGATGTTAGATGCCAATACTTTTTTATGCTGACTTAAGCAAGTGAGGGAACAATATGCGATGTTAACGGTTGTCAAACGAAGAACATCGTCTAAAGTTTTTGCGAAATCAGTGCTGGCATAACATTTAGTTCGTTCACATCGTGTGTGATTTAAATTTTTCAAAATACCTTTATTCCAATTGGATTTAAATATGTACAAAGGTAATCCTAGTGATTAAAGATGATTTATTAAAGCTATTTATAGTTATTTTCGTCATTTTGTCATAGCTACAGCACTTTATCGAAATCAGTTTATCAAAACATGAGTTGACTGCATGAAGTTGAATAAAACATAAAGTCAACAGTCATTAGGTCAAAGTACAGAAAAAGATAAACAATTTAATGCTGTTTTTATAAGATGTAGTCATCATTGGACGTGATATCGAAAATATTTTGTTACTTTCTATAACCGTTTCTCTTAATCAATTTCTTTAATTACAGATGTCACAAATTGTCCCGTCGGCGGGTTTTACTCCCCCGTGCGACTACAGTAACTTTGCCGATACCTTTGATCTGTCCCTTTTGCCCCCACTCTCGCCGAATTTCTACCAAACGCAACCAGTGCCAAAAATCTTCAGTTCTTTCTATCCAGACTCTCCCCAGGAGCCTGAAATAGAAACGCCTGATTTCCAGAAGCTCCTTGATAAAAACCCAGCCTCACCTTCGCCAGCACTGAGTAATATCTACCTAGAGGTACCCTCGACGAAAAATTATCATCCAGACAGTCCCGTGGGAGCGATCTATTCCCCACATTTATTGTCACCAAATAGTGGGGCTTACTCTCCTGAATTGTCGTTGTACGGACAAGATTACTACACTCCTTCGATCAAACAGGAGAATTTCTATAGCGATATTCCCAAGGACGGTGATGAGAATGTCCTGGAATTGCTAGGGAACTCTCTGCTTGAAAAGCCCTGTATCAAGGATGAGAAGGAGACTTCTGACATCTACGATAATTTGATGTTGAATAGTCCAGCTTTGGAAACAGAGGAGAAGAAAGACCATCAACTGTTGCGTGAGGTCCTTAGCGATACCAGTTTCCAACGCAAACACAACATCAAACCTCTTGACTTCCCAAATTTTGAGATCGAAATCAAAATGGAAAAGACTGATGATGAATATGTAGAGCTTGCTCGTGAGAGTATCGAACCTGTCTTGAATTTGGCCATTGAACAGATGAGGAAGGACGTGAGCAAAACATGTACAGCTTTATCCATTTCCCCAGGTAATTATTAATAAATTTAAGAAAACAAGAATTAATTTCATATTTCTTACTGCTACATATTTCCCTATGAACCACCAGTTTCTTAATGCTTCATTCTTAAGTGTAGATTAATTGTTTGTAAACAAATTTGCTCTGCTCTATTTAATTAACGATCTCTCATTGTCATGGATAACCTTGTACAAGCGCAGCGCATACACCCACTTCAAGAAAAGCCTTCAATGAAGAAAAGCGTAAACAAACATAACTTAAGCAAGAGATTGCAAATCTCAGAATTGAGTTCTATTAAGATTTAATGGCATATTAAATTTAATCGTGCCCTGATATTATCGCGATCTAATATGGCCTTGATCTATCTGTACAACCACATCGAATTCTTGCAGATCCATCGCAATGGACGCAGAGCAACGTGTTGAGCTGGCTAGAATTCACCTCGAGGGAGTTTAACATCCCACAACCGGCACCTGAACAGTGGGATATCAACGGCATGAGCTTGGTCTGTCTCGACGAGGAGAGCTTCATAAAACGATCACCACAGGTACCAACGACATTTATTATTATCAAGTTTTATTATTTATTATCTTCTTTTACCATAAATTGAAAAACGTGAAACTCTTCGATTCGATAATCACGAAATGGAAATTATCATATTTTTGTTTAGTCTGTGGGGGATTAGCATAGATATAAATTGATGAGTCACCGCATCATCAAGAGTCAAAATATGTTTATCAGTGTTTTCATAGATTTAAAGACAAGTTGTTTTTTGCAATTTAATCTTATTGTTAGAGGTTTTTTAAGGAAGAAAATCCAGATTTTATTGATATACTTTATAT
>WSZQ02135608.1:19144-30747 GCA_019419845.2 Weissflogia rhopalogaster
CCTGAGAATAATTAAATTATCTAAATTCCAAATTTTATATACCTATCAAATGAGAGTATTGCACCCTGCTAAATACGCTAGTATCACATGGGTGACTAAAGTCTCCAAATACGAGTATATTTAAAATATTTGTTCTTCATGTTAGTAATGAAAATTTAGAAAACATCAGATATGTTTACTGCAAGTTTCCATTAAAGTAATTTGCACATTTTCTACTATTAACTCCTCGAGTATCTCCAGATCCGTAATAAATTGTAGTCAGTTAATATAATTTTGGTTTTTATTGACTGAAGAACGACTTAGGTTGGGCTGTTAAGAAGTGGTCATTGCGATAATGCAGAACGCAGCTAGAAATTGAACGTATGCCGTTGATTTTTTAATGATAGTCAAGTAGGTCGTCGCCAAGGCGAGTGAAAGACTTTCTCCATAACAATTTGGCGCATTGTTGTGTATGTGTACGTGCCGTGTGTTGTCCACATGCACATGCCGATTGCCAGGCAATCGTCGTTGGATTAATCCGTCGGAATGCGATAGCGAGGACGTTCGATGACATTGCCGCCGGCGAAATCACTAAATTTCCCTTCTTCTTTTCGCGCAGGGCGGCGCAATTCTCTACGCACAATTGGAGATATGGAAAGCGGCGTATCTGGAAGATGATCTGCACATGCAATGGTTTCCCGAGAGCAGCATCTCGAGTGGTGGTGACGTCAGCGAAGGTAAGCCAAGTCAACTTTAACTTTGTCTTGATCGCCGCGTAATCCTGTGGGCATGTGCTCGCCTGGGATTAATGCTATTGGCACGAATGAGGCTAGTTTACGATGACAAACACAAGCGTTGAAAAGTTTTGCTTAGAAAAGTAACCGGGCGTCCTTCGTGTTTACGAGTCGAATATGTTATTATATTATTAACTGGCTTCAGCTGTGTTGAGCAATCGGCGCGATCGGTGGCGAGGGAATTAAGGTATAGGAAAAAAAAAGGCTGGATGGAGAGAATGGAACTTGCTTAAACTATTTTGAAGGCGTGGTTCTCGTGGTCACTGCTGTTGACCACAAAGAGGATTCGAATGCGGATTATGTTGCAATCTATAAGTCATAGGTACTTCTATTTTGCATAATTCCAACTGTTTTATGTTTAATTTGAAGCAATTTCTGATATTTTGTAATTGAGCCTTTAAATATGTGACTTTTAAGTATTTATTTATATTTTAATTAAAGAGTGGAGTAAATCGCATCAAATGATGGAGGTGGAACAAACGAGAATCAGTAAGAAAATTATAGTTATATATTTTGATTTTTCTTCGTACCAATCGTAATTTTATTTGAAAGAATGATGACTAGCTAAAAAACACTAAGCGATTCAACGCGGTATAGGATAAGGCGCTATGCGACGCGACACAATACCACGCGACACGACATTGCGTAATGCGTCGCGACAGTGCACCGTCCGAACCGCGACACAGTAAGAGGTTTTCAAGAAAAAAGAGTCAAGCGAAACAGCGCCGCTTGAAAGTTAAAAATTCTCATTTCACGTCTAATCGGAATAATGTTATCGCAATGAATGATACACCACTCTTCTACGGTAATAAACAGTAGTTATTTTCTTTTTAGCAGGGACAGGACTGATCTTTTGCTAATTCTATAAAGAAGTAAAATTTATTCAACGAGATAAATGATATATAGATTATTACTATCATGCATTTTCACGATCCTTTTTTCGGTGTATATTGCAGCGCGAAGTTGACATACATACGGTCATATATTCGAGTTGCAGCTCACGATGTCTCTAAATGGCTTTTTTTTTATTTTACAAGGAATATATTAAAAATCTATATACCAATTAATAGATTATGATAGAGAACATGCTGATGCAAGACTCGTTGAATATATTTTACTTCTTCAGTCAGTAAAAAAGAGAAAATTTGAAATTTAACAACTGACTATTTACCCAGAAGAGTTATCTAATGGTGTAACTTTCATTGTGATAGCGTTATTCTAAATATGCTAAAATTGATGGTAAAGCGAGGTTTATTTGGCGCTTCGTCGATTTATAAAGCTTTTTTCTTGAAATAGCACCACTGTGCGTCCGGTCACTATGCTACGCCACATGACGCGACTCAACCCAACGCGTCGCGGCACTACACGACCCGACGCAAAGAACTAAATGTTACGAAACGCGATACGACGCATCACTTCACAACAAGTCGCGTTTCTCCACGATGAGAGACGACACTGCGCCACATGACTCAACGCGTCGCGACACTATCTCAGCGCGCATTGGGATAACACCCTGCCCGTAATAATTGGAAGTTTATTCAAAACTTCACTCACATTGTCAGTTCTTAATTATTAATACATTCCTAAGGGAGAATATCAGATCAAAACTCTAGGCATTTTAACTTACAATCATAGAACTTTTGCAATCTAAAAACACTCCCTTATGAATTATGAAATACACACTAAAACTCCTCTTTTACTATATTAATCAGATGAAGACGAAGAGATGGCTTCCCCAACTTCTGCAGACGCAAAATCAACAGGAAGCTCAACGTCAACCGCCTCATCCCCACGTCCAGGTGGAGGATCCCACATTCATCTCTGGCAGTTTCTTAAAGAACTCCTCGCGTCCCCGCAGATGCACGGTTCGTGCATCCGCTGGTTGGATCGCACTAAGGGTGTGTTCAAAATCGAAGACTCTGTCAAAGTAGCCCGTCTCTGGGGCAAACGCAAGAATCGCCCAGCGATGAACTACGACAAGCTCAGCCGTTCCATAAGACAGTACTACAAAAAGGGCATTATGAAGAAAACAGAACGCTCTCAGCGTCTTGTCTATCAATTCTGCCATCCGTACTGCCTGTAAGAAAGCACTTACAACAAGTGTTTTCTTACGTAAGTTAAGGTGTCGGGTAATTAAGGCTAGGGTCACCTCGAAGTTATCGAGAGCCCACAAATTGCAATACGTAGCTAGTAGTTTTGTATGCTTTGCGACCAGTTAGGTCGACGACGGAAGGTAATTTCCGTCACCAAAAAGTTTTGCACTTAACGCGATTAAATTTCGAAAAAAATGATTTTACCATTATGTCGACGCATGGCTGGTGCTCGGATGTAAAACAACTCTGTTGATATCCTTGAGCTCTGCTATTAAGTGCGTTGGCATATGGTGGATTTTGGTCCCATATATCTATGATATATCAATGTATGTAAGTTCTGTGAACATGCCAATTGAAAAATTAGTTCTAGATTTGGAATTATTGCATTAGATTGCTTGCATTTTGTTTAAATTCTGGGGTAATTGGTAATCAGGGGCAATTTAAAACAAATTTATTTGGCGAAACCAAAATTGAATCTAATGCAATTTTTCTGAAAAGTTAAACACTGCGCAGTTAGCACAGTTGTTGATTATTTAATAATATTATAAAACTAACAGCAATACTCGTATATTTATTCAACATATATTTAAATATTTATCGATATTTCATTTTATTTATTCATATTTTGACAAGAACATCACAAATATTAATGAAATATTTAATTTATTGAATATATTTAAAAGTTATAAAGAATAAATAGAAAGATTGATTTGCTATGAATATCAAATATGTTACACTTTAGAAGTTAACACGTTTAGAAGTTATCGTAAATGTACTTTTAGAAAAACCATGAAATCTCATTATTGTCTATGTTATTTATTTCAAAAATGTTTAATGTATCTGTACTTTGTTTATAATAAAGTTTTAAATATAATAATTACTTTTCCTACTTCTTCTTCAACTTTTTTGCAAAACCTTAAATTTGGAGTTGCTCGCATCAGCTTAACAACAGGTAATTGAACAATGTACTATGCATTGTTCAGGGTAGAACTTGCTCTCCTCAAGCTACGTCCTAAGTTATTCTGCACTAGCGATCGAAATTTCTCATTTCATACCAAGTGATTTCGGAAGAAATCCACCAAATTTGTACATTGTAAGCATTATTGCTTCCGGTAATAGCATTGTTCATAGAACGCCTTGCCTTTGGTGCTCTCCATAACTGAGTTCTTCTATGTGTTCAATTTCTCATTTATAACCAAGTATATTTTTAAGAAAATAGCCAATTGCACAACAATTCACCCTGCATTTTAGGCGATCAGAACGGGCACTGGATATTACAATATGTAAGGAATTTGCTTGAAGTAGTTGGAACTAACCAACGGGATTGGCTTAGAACGTTTGCTGCGCACACGAGCTTAACCAAAGCAGGTAATTCATCCACCAAGAACATTGCTTATCGTACCTTGCTTGTTCTGCTCTCATAACAAACGTTCCGATTTTTTATATGTCCAATTGTAAGTAAGAAATTTCCGACCTGACCTCGCTATCTGATTTTCTGAAGGGACAATTGTCGCCGGGAATGCGACTGTGGAGGTAAGGGTGCCGGTTAATTATGAGTGATAGAGTATTGATGATACCTTACTTATCAGTATCAGTACAAGTATCCATCCCCGATTTTTAATATGACGGCATCAAAATGTAAAAAATAACCAACTTAAAACATATGTACACTCATTTTGTCAAAATTTGTTATGACTGAAATGTTCTATCACTCACAACACATGCGCGAACAAAATCAATACCGCCCCCATGCTGCTTATCACTCTCGCCACCTGTAACAACACAGTCTTGCTCGCGCCCTGGGACAGACCGAATGTCCTCCGAAAATGAGTGTCGCGAAATCACCCCGAAGTCTCAAAAAGAGAAAAGAGGACCATAAAGCCGACATGGTCGCGGTGCATCGTGCAGCAAAACGAGAAATCTCCTCGGATCGCGAAACATTCCGTACGGAAGCGTCTGAAGAAAGCTCTGGGTCAAACAGGACCTACATCAAAGAGGACAATAATCGCAATGAAAACTATAGCCACAGCCATCATAATACACCGAGTCGAGATATCAGTGTCGATGGTGAGACTCAAATCAATTCGAAAATCATCACTCTAATCGAGTCCGAGATCAAACGTGAAGCTAAACATACGACGTTCAGCGACTCGCGTCCTCAGAGCTTGAGCTTCTACGAGGAGGAGAAGATGCCTGAGGAACTCTCCGGGAATTTGGAGCTTCTTAGCCCTGAGGAACGACGGCATTATAAGAGTAGGAAACACTATTCACATATGGATACTGATGAGAGGAATATGTATAATAGTATTCAGGATATTTATAATCGAGACAATGATGATATGATGAGTTCTTCTTTGAAGAAATCGAAGTCGAGGAAAAAGAAACATGGTGGTGATACTGAAATGGGTAAATATTTGTTATCAACTGAAAGACCCTCTTAACTGGTTTACTCACCCTTAGCTCTCCCTTTCCCTTAACAAAGAGTTAGCTACAACAAATTTGTGAGCAAAATCGTTTTGTATTATGCGGCTTGCAAAGCCCGAAAATAGTAAGCTTGTAGGTAAAACTGTTTCAGTTACCCTTTCATTACATACAGGTTTCGTACAATAAATGTGACAAAACTTTAAAACTATGCTTATTGGAAATTCTAAAATTTAAAAATCTACTCAATTGATTTAATATATCTAGGAATGGGTGACAGTAGGGAAATGATGATCCCTAAAGAAAAACGTAAAAGCAAGAAAAAGAAACACGAATCGCCAATGTCTGGTAAAAGAAAGCATCGCAAACGTGAAGATGATTTTGACATGAGAAATAATGAAATTACCTTGGCGTTGGAGGAATTACAAGACGATGTCTTTGAGAATAACCTCGATGAGGCACGCCATGAGAAAATCAAGAAAAGTCCGAGGAAAAGTGATAAAGTTTACGTACAAAGGAAGAACAAATTTGAGCTTACCACGCGTGAAAATAATATTTCAAGTTTGGAAAGTCATCCAATTCGACAACAGTAAGACTTGAAACATTGTTATTAAAATTAAAATGCACGATTAAATTAAACAATTAAAACCCTATTATTTCAGGTTTAAAGCAAACGTGTCACCTCTACATTCAGCCCTAAACGCACAGAAATATTGGAGAAAATTCACAAATTTCTGCCATGGTCTCCTCGGAGGAATCGGCTTCGCCCACATGGTTTACATTGGCACAAATCACTTTACAACTGATGCAACTTCCTTAAAAAATTACGCACTCTACAGCGATATCTACGTGACGCTCTTTCATATTCTCTGCGTTTTATGTCTGGTCTCAGTCTTTGACAAATACGATATTGCCAATATCAGTGTCGAAAATTTGAAAGATTTCTTCAAGAATCGCAAAAGTTCCTTCGTAATTCTACTCTATGTCGTTACATTGGTTCTACATCTCGCTACAGCTCCGAAGGATGATAAAATTGCTTTAATTGCACATGACTTTAACAATAGTCTTAATGTACGTTAAAAACTAAAAATCTCAAAAATGTTTTATAGAAACAGTTATTACGTTTTTTATTCGTTTTTAGGTGAGCACTGGGGACATGAAAATATGGACTTCATTGTCTTTCAGTCGTGGATTCTTCGCTTTTATTGCTTGGTTCTTTGTTTCGTTGACGTCAACTGAAGATTTCCTCTATACCAATTTGAAGACTATGGATACCTTTGTAGTACCAGTAGGTTAGTTTGGTTTTTCGCAGAGTTTAACCTTAAACTATCCTTAAATATAGTCCAATTTGGTTCATTGACACATTTATACAAGGAAATGTTAGTTATTGTATTTTCAACCAAACATAGTTTATTTTATATAAAACATTGGTTTGCATACTATAAACAGTTGGGTTCAAATTATTTTTATACATTTCTGTTGGCGAAAAAGTCTATCTAGGCTTGTCGGGCGGTCATATTGAAGTAAATTAACCTTAAAATCAAAACTAAAAGAATTTAAAGATATATCTTATGAAGAACTGTTAATTATTATAAATATATATGTAATTAAATGAAATATATCAGGAAATTCCGAGGATTGTTTATTAATTGTAAGAGAACATTTAGTAAATGAAAAATTCAGTTAATAAAATTAAACGTTGCACAATTAATAAGTAAGTTGTGTGATACAGTGAAACCTGTCGTCCCCAGAAATTCAGTGGACCAACAATATTTCCGTTGTTGGCAGGTTTTCGCAAATTACAAATGAATAGTTTATAACGCGGGGATACATGGCTTTTTTGAAGTTTGGGAGGAAGCCAAAACATGTATTTTTAAAATTACAAGGAGTCCTCGGGATTCATTTGCTCTATATGGCGGAGCCCATCATTTCCCCATACGGGGCTTTCAGCCTATAGACAATGTATGGTAAAGACATGGTGATAAAGCAACTAAGGTACGTAATTAAAAACAAATAATCCTAGAAATAGTTAACAGTTATATTCTTCGCTTTAGTTAGCACTGGATATGTGAAAATATGAACATCAATGTTGATTTATTTAACTTGTTTCATTGTTTGGTTGGTCAAATTTGGTTTTTAACGAAGTTATAAACTTAAAGGAAGTTTAGATTATTCCAATGACACAAGTATACATAAGATTATGTGTTTTCTGTATTTTCAACCAAAGGTATACAACATCCGTTTTTTTTTTATTTTACCGAGCATCGACTACTATGGTCATTAGATCTATTCCATTCTTTTTCAATGTAATCAGTCATATTAAAGGCTAACACTATTGATAATCCGGTTGTATTAGATAAATTATTGAATTAAACTAACCAAAATCAAAATATATTAAGAAATTACAGTTATATCTAATGAAATACTGTTAATTATCTCGCTTTAACTCGCCTTCGTATTGTGCTGCAATACTTTTATTCATGAGGAAACGGGTACCATCCCATGCTCGTTGTACAATATACTCTTAAGATTGCAGACAGTCCTGAGAGATATTTCCAAGAAAGTTTAATATATTTAGAACATTATTTTGTACAATAAACATTCTATATATTCATTTAATGCCTAGAAATTTGAGTTAAAAACTAAGACTAGGTTTAGAATGAGGTTATATAGTCATATACTTTAACCTAAAATAAAATAATTTACAATTACTGGAAAAAGTCTATAAATATATACCATACTTTGAAAAAATTGTTAATTATTAAAAATATTTGTAAGAATTTATGGAAACAAAGGATGTCTTTCCGTGTTCACGTTTTTCTGAGGTTTGCTGATCTCAAGTACACGCCGCAGTTTACAATAGAGAATAAATGCGTAGACAACGCCAAATATTTGAGGAATACATATACCCAATCCCGCGGCGCAGATAAAATATAATTTGTCTCTCATGTGCTCCTCCATTGTAGCCATACAGCCCTGAAATTTCACACATCTTGTTAAACACTGATCAAATAATCACTTTAGAATTAGTCTCAAACAATGTCGTGCACTTAATGTACTTCAACATTTATGCTTCGTTCAGACTAATTGTGAGTCGCTTTACTCGCGCACCCGCGTTCTTTGAAAGTAAAACACGCGCGCGTCGCTCGGCGATTTGGTCACAAGCTCTAGATCTGAACGATGTTCTAAATTTCATAGATTTACATACCACATAGTAGATATTTGATGGATGTGTTCGTCGTCCACATTCAAGCGACACCGAAATACAGCAGGAATCAGGGACTAAATTCGTATTCGTTAAGCCATCTTGGTACCACGTGCTTGCATTCCAATTTTCGAAATTCGTTACACCACAGCACTTAAACTAAAAATGCAAATATTTATTTCTCTGGTTATGTAAAATTCTAATGTTTACGCTAGTGTTTACTAATGTTTACTAATGCGTTGATTGTATAACTACTTACATCCTCCTGTAATGTATCAACTGCTTCCGTAATAGTTGTGTCAATACCATACAAATTCATGAAATTATCATTTAAGTTCATTTCTAGTATGCTGTGTAACTGCTCTCGGTAGATGAACGAAAGAAGACCGACCGTTATTTCGGTCACGAATATTAAAGTGAGAATGATGATGTACTGAAATCGTGATTTTGTAATTTACTGGTACTGGGAAATGTGGAAATGAGGAAATTTGTAGGAATGTTTATCAACATGTTTGCAGTTTATCAATAGTTAACACACTTACTATGATTAGGCTGAAGCGATTTTCTTTGGCAGCTGCAACTAAACCTAGTATGCTATCTATAATTAGTAGTACTCCTGCGCCCAGCAATAAATATATTATTGTCGGGTATGTTATGAATGTGAGTAGGACGACATATTTATGTCTGTCTAATAATGTCCATACGGCGACGCCAACCACTAGACATCCTGATATCTAAAATCAAAAAAAAAAGATGAAAATAAAAGTGAACTCGAAACAAAAATAAAATAGACATGACAATTATTGGGCAATTCAAGTGTGAAATATCGTAGATAGTGTAAATTAGATATGTATTGCAAATTTAATAATATTACCAGTTCTTTTCAATAGATAGGAATGTCAACTTTTCACGAAGTATCGATACTTTTGAATCTTCGATACTTTCGATACCCAAGTATTGAAGAAAAGTATCGATACTTATTGGTATCTAAAACGTACATTGGCGCCATCTGTTAATGCATTATCAAATTATTTTTTATTCGCTATGTAATCTTGCAGTTTGAGAATGAAAAATATCGCGGTAATTCCTAAGTAATAAAAGTAATGCTTGTAAAATTACTGATTTAGTAAATTAAGGCTAAACTAAGTTTTTATCAAAAAATGGCAAAATTTAAATGAATTTGAATTGTAGCGAAGTATCGATACAACAATGAAACAAATAGTTGAAAAACAGGATTAAGAATCGAAATTTCGCTCACAATCAGAGAACGTTTACCATCCTAATTGGTGGTTGTGATTAACAGATGGCCTCAGTGTGTGGTATCGATACTTATCGATACCGATACTTTTATTGACATCCCTCGTACTCGACTAGTACTACTTGGTTACACAAACCTCCAAATACTTTATGAAATATTCCTGTATTAAATAACCCTCATTAAAAATAAACGATAATCCAAAAATACAAACAATAATTATTAAATTTCAAGATAAAATTGTTTACCTTCAAACACCACCCAATAATTACGAACAGTACGTTAGTAGTTTATTTTCATACTAAAAGGAATGTACTAAAGTAAAGTATCTATCCTTTAAAACAAACCAAATGTCCCAGTTAAAATCTCTGCGTGTTAACAACCGTAAAGTAAATTAAAATAATTAACTAAAATATGTAAATTTCATCCTCTAATTAAATTATTTGAATATATGCATGACTGAAACCTATTACAAATTACTATATTTTACGATACGGTTTATTTTATGTAAAATTGCATAACGTAAATTTAAATATGGTTGATTATCACTTTGCTTGTTGTTAATTTGTTTTTTTATTAATATTTAAGCGTATTAAATTTAATCACACCATAATGTCGAAATGAACTCGCAATAACTTAATAGCTTATTTATGTTATTAATGAGTAGTTTCGTAGTATCGGACGAAATTTATTTCATCAAATATCAACTGGTCCTCATAAATACGGTTGAAGGTCCTGGCCTTCTACGCATTAAACAAAACTACACTAAAATATGATAAAATGTGATTGGATAACTTGTCCTGTTTTAAATTATAGGGCGTTAATTTAATTAAACTAGTACTTACGATTGAGATTAAAATAAAAATCACTAAGAACCACTTGATGAAAGGGACACTGCAACAACCACTATCCCTGTGAGTTTTGCCCCCCATGCCTAGACCATCACCGTATTCCGGCCGCTGGAAAGCATCTAAAAGAACAAAGCACGCAATTAATGTGCGCACACGTTGCGATTTCGCGAAGCAAAATTCATATGCGAGTAATAATTTTACGCACAGCGCGCTTGTTGGACGGTATGTGTGTGTCTATTGCCGGCAAAGTTACGAACTGTTATAAACCGCAAACAACGTGCGCGTCTCAATCGTGGCTCGTGGTCGTCGAGCAATTCACCTGGCTAGGCTGAACGAACGACGTAATGTTAAGGTTATTTTATACTGTACGCGAAAGATATTAACAAACAATAGCATTACCAAGAAAGCATTAACAAGAAAAGTAGATAGTTTCGAATTATTTTCTATACAGTTTCTTTTAAAGCTTAATCAGAGAGAAAGTTAAGAATTGTTGCTTTCATGATCTGAATGATTTAATAATTAGATATAATCCTTGCTGTTTTAAGCGAGATACCAAGAATGCAGAAGAGGGACATAAAAAGTTCGATACTTATCGAGATATTGTAAATGTTTCGTTCTCGACAGTCCAATATAACGGATTAGAAAACTTCAAGTTTGGGAGCTTATTATAACTTAAGAATGACTTAAATTACTCAGATATGAGAAAGGTTATTAGAACATATAATTCGCTTTAAAATGATATATAGCTTCATTATAGTTTATCAGCAACTCTGTCTTGATTATCATATTAAGAAAAACATCTTAAAAAAGCTCAACAAATTGGACAATGGGTACCCTTTTTTAAAGAACTTTAACTTGACGATGATTTATACCATAAATATATAGAGCAGTATATATGATAGAGTATTTAATTTGATATCTTGTACATTATGATTATTTCTTAATTCGTATTTAATATTTAATTATGGCATAGATACTCATAGATACATAGATATATCCAGATTA